>VYZT01002623.1:2469-24295 GCA_013400735.1 Pomatostomus ruficeps
AAAAAGAACCATTTTCCATTTTTCAATAAAAAAAAAATTAAAAAAAAAAAAAATCAGTGACAGGAAATTTTGAATATAATATAAAAAAATTGTGTCCTTGAACTAAAGGAGTAATATGTCATCTATACTTCAATTTCTTCAAATAAAGACAATAACAATAAATAGTTGCATAGAAACTAATAAGAATAGAAATGTGGCCATTTAATGTTTAATAAAATATGTGCAAATATCTTTTATAGTAACAGAAATCCTTTTTGTAGCAGTGGGAACTACCATAGCCCTTATTACAGCAAAAATATATGGAATTTGAAAAAAAGGCCAAAAAAGTCTCTTGAGAAATAAACAGATCATTCAAGTGAATATCTCAGTTTACAGTGTAACTGAAAAGAGAACATATTCTCTTCAAAAATATATTTTTAGTTCTGAAACTTCCAACTACTTTGTTCAACAGTTTTCTGACTAATTTTGTATGGTTCTGACTTCTCTATCATATGGCCAAGTACTTGTGTATGTGCTAATTTTTAATTATATGGGAACAATCCAAGATTCAGTTGTTGGTTCTCCCTTGGTTCCAATTATTCATATTCTTCAAAAATAATTTTCTGACTGGTGACATCATCTGCTCTTTATAAAGAAGATATGAATGAAAAATAATAAAATACACATATATGTTGAAAAACAGGTCAAAGCATTTCCCCCATTCTTTCTTCATTTCTAATGTCTCATCTAAAGCTATGCACAGCCTATAACACTGTGTTCCCATGAAAGAATGGGTCTATCCATTAAGTGCTGCCTTCAGAACCAGAGACTGTAAGTTTGAAAAATTTGTAATGTTATGGCTCTCATACTTTTCTGTCTCATAAGGATAATGTCTTTCTCCAGATGTTTGGAAACTGGGTCTCCAAACAAACTGGGGAAAGTTTAGGCTATCTCTTCACTGGCTTTATAGTTACAATACCTCTTTTCCTAACATTTTTTGATAACAGTATTTTATTATTGTATAATGTTACAACAATCTTTGAATGGTTACCTAAATTCAGAAGAGCCACATATTTTCCAAGATGGAAAAAAAACCCCAATTTCTAGTTCGGGTTATTTTAGACCTACAGAATTATGTTTCTAGAGATACCCCCTCCCCTTTTCTTTTCTAGGAATGGAAAACATCACTTGATCATTCATTGTGGTTTATTCTCCTAGAAGATTCTGAGATGATTAGAAACAGAAATTGAGCATTAGTATTATTAGGTTGTGTGCAGAATGCTCTGTGTTTTTACTTCATTCTCTTTAATGTGTAATATGTTTTTGATGGTAGAACTGATTAGTTCTACCATAACATTTCAGTCAGCATTAGAAACTGATGTACCCACAAAATCCTTCTCTCCTTCTAACACTTCTTAACAAATTTTCCCTTTGACTAAACAGTACATGTATCCCTTTATCTAAACAACATTTTAATATTAATAAAATGGAATTAGAAAATGTAAGCCCCTGACCTTTTTTTATTTTTAGATATATTTTCTTTTATTCTGGACATATTTTTAAATGATTTTACTTACCAGTTACTTAGACAATATCATGCAGCTGTGAGTTTACTACTTAATGGCACATTAAAAATCTTATCTGGCTGTGGGTCCTAGAGTCAGTATAATATTTCCCAGTGTCATATGATAATTACACTGTATTCCTGGAGCCTCATTAAATACTTTAATGATGAGATATATAGATAAAATATTTTGACAGACACACATTTATCTTACAGAGAAAAAGGCCAGCATGTACATGTTCCTATAAATGAATGAAAAATGGCATTCAGAAGACTATCATCTATTTGAAACTGGAAAGAATAAAGACTTTAGGGGAAAACTGTATAGGGAAAAAAACCTCAGAAAAAGAATACCTGAATTTCTTTTAATAATTAAAGACACATGATATTTTGAATGCAAAAATAAGATATTGTATAGTTATATTAATTTCTCATTCTGGTCATTAGCATTTTAATTTTACCATTTACCAGCACATCACAAGGTCTTCCTGAGATCAGGCACATAAATAACAGAAAGAGATTGACAAAGTCATCACCAATCCTTCCTTCCTCTCAGAGGAACCTGAGAATTTAGCAGTAGGAACCACAGGATACCTTTAATTTTCCTGCCAGGGGAACTATGATCACTGGAACAATGAGAACTGATGGGTCCATCAGCCCTGAATGTCATGCAGCAGCCTGGCTTCTAAAGGTCTCTCCTAACACATTAAATTGAAAACTGCTGCAACCCCCAAATGACTCTTTCAATGAATGTAGGGCACACTGTTTGGGCTGGAAAATTCATTGTCACAAATTATTTACATCCCTCTTTTTTTGCATCCTGGTCTACAAAGGAGACTTAAAATATACCTTCAAAAGATTAGTTCAGAAACCAGAAGTAAGTCATGCTCTAGATATAAAAAACCAGGGATTGAGAAATAATATGATTCCACAAAACATAATTTCTTTTTTTACAACTCACCACCAGCTGAGTTTTCCATTTTCTGAGGGTGACAAAAGTTATATTTATCTATATTTCTCCTTTACTGACAGAGGAAGTTTTCTACTTCAACTTTTGTTAACATATCACTGAAAATATTTGTTATCTTAATTAGGAAGACTCAGAAAAATTCTTTCAAATATCTATTGAAGATATCACTTCTTGTATACCTTCATCCAAATAAACCAATGCAGTGTTTTGGTTGCACTATGATTTGAGAAAAAAGACAAACTTCTTGCTTTTTTTTCATTTTCTGAGACAGTTAGAGGCTGTTGAAATTCTCATCTTTTCAAAGCAATATGTTATTTTACAGCAGAGTATTTTTTCTAGTTGCTGTATTCTGTTTTATGCAAAAAAAATCCTTTGGTCATCCATTAAAAATGCTGGATGAAGGGAGGAAATTCAGCATACTAAATAAACCAAGGATAGCATTTACAAATTTTACTCTCAAACTTCTGAATAAGGACTAAAGCCAGGCATTAAAGTAAGAAATTCTACCAGGGCTTTTTTGTCTGTCTTCCCTTTTGCAAAGAGAGGTTCATTAGAACACTTTTCCCCTGCTGCTATGTAGCGATGCTATAGCCTGCAATGATGTGCTTTAACTACCTAACTTCTCTCTATATCCAGCTTCTAAGAAGTACTATAAACCCTGTTGAACTATTACCTGTTTTCTAGTTACCATTTAAAGAGGTTTTCTACCTCATAAACTGATTTCTGATTGTATTGCAGTTTCAAGTGCTATTTCCATTGAAATAAGAGGTCAGTGGTGCAGACTGCATAAATAGAAAATAGTCAAAAGTTTGTTAGAGAAACTAACCTTGTTTGCAATAAAACAGATAACTCATCCATTATTTCAAAATTTCACTTTTATAGAAGTAATTTTCACTCAGTGTTATTGCAGTTAGTCTTGACTCTCAAAAGAAGTTTTGCTCAGGCAATTGTTTTAATTCCTGTTTTGCAGCACAGGTCAAATAGCCATGGAGTAGATGGTCTTGAGACAAAACAGCTGAAACCACACTCAGTTCTGACATGGGGAACCCACAGTTAGGCCAAGTCCCTAATGTATCATCATCATCTTCCAGGATTTCATTTGAGATTTAAAATATTTCTGTGAAATTATTTAATAGCAAAAACCCAAGTGCCTAGTGCCAGAATCATCCTGTGCAGTATATAAAAAAAATAGACCCATAATAAATGTCACTCATTCATTGATGTCAGAGTAACAATGAAAATCTATTGTATAAGAAGAGAAAGTTTGCTCCTCTTGAATCAATAATGCCTTTGTAACTCAAGTTCAGCCGGGGTAACTTGTTCATCAGTGATTTTTAAATTATAAAAAAAGAAATTGAAGACAAAATTACAAGTCCTTCATGCTGCATGGAGTATATCCTGTGGCACACATGAAAACAGTTGATTTCCTGTCATGATTTTGCTTACTGCGACCAGTGTGTGCCAATGTCCCTGGAGAGACACTTGTGCAATGGAGAAGGAATTGTGACCAGAATGGACCCCTGATATGGCTGCAAAATGCTGCCTTCAGTGGAGTTCTGCACATCCACTGTCCAGGGAAGCACACTTGACCAATGTTGACCCTCCAAGAGCCTTAATCTGCTTTTAGGGTGAGTAGACTACAGGAATAGGAGTCACCACAGTCACTATAAACCACAAGCAGAGCTATTCCTTCATGAAGTGCTGCAGTGTGTGTCTGCATCCTCCTCTTCACATAGAAACTATCACAAGTTGACAATGTTATGTTCACTCTGTGATCCTTGGAAGGCCAAGTCTGAATTATGAGAGTCTGGAGGACTAAGTCATATTTTGTGTTTTATTTTATGTATAGAATCATACAATGGTTTGGGTTGGAAGGGACCTTAAAGATCATCTAGTTACAACTCCCTGCCATGGGCAGGGACACTTCCCACTAGACCGTATTAACTTTAGGGACTTTATATGAAACTCTTTTGTTGCAACACTGCATTATCAAATTTTTTATTAAGTAGGAGAAAACCTAATTCTAAACTTATCCATTATTTTCTTTCACGTTGTCATGGTTTAACCCCAGTCAGCCACCAAGCCCCACACAGCTGCTCGTCCACTCCTCCACCGGTGGGATCAGGGAGACAACCAGAAGGATAAAAGTGAGAAAACTCATGGGTTGAGACAAAGACAGTTTAATAGGGAAAGCAAAAGCTATGCACCCAAGCAAAGCAAAACAAGGAATTAACTAACTCTTTTCCATGGGCAGGCAGGTGTTGAGCCATCTCCAGGAGAGTAGAGCCCCATCACGCATAACTGTGACTTGGGAAGAGAAATGCCATGACTCCAAATGTCCTCTCCTTCCTCCCTTCTCTCCCCCATTTTCCATACTGAGCATGACATCATACGGTCTGGAATACCCCTTTGGTCAGTTTGGGTCACCAGTCCCAGCTGTGTCTCCTCCCAAACCCCTATACACCCTCACCAGTGTGACAGTATGAAAAACAGAAGAGGCCTTGGTTCTCTGTAAGTCCCACACAGCAATAAAAAAAACCATCTCCGTATTATCAACCTTGTGTTTCAGTACAAATCCAAAGCACAGCCCCACACCAACCACTGGGAAGAAAATTAACTCTACTGTTGCAGTGTGCTGTTGGCCAGATTTCTTTTTTTCTCATGGCCAGGCTCTGCTGTCCCCTNTTACCTGGTAAAAACTATAAGTGAGATTGAAATGAAAACAAGCTTTGAGTTACCCAACTCCAGTTATTGAACAACTGGAAGACAATGGTATAGCTTGCTGGAAGTAATCCCCATTTGTTTAAACAATGCCCTCTGCTTGCAAACAGGTTCAAGGGTCAGAGAAGACTCTGCTAACTCATCGGAGGTCCAAAAAGCAACTTTTAGAGTTTAAAATATAATGCCATAGGTTAATGCAATGATTCTCATAGGCTGTAGGCAAATGTTGTAAGATTTGTAGCTTATTCTAGATTGGTCAATGGAAATTAGAATATTCAACACAGAAGATTATTTATTGTATTGTAAACAGGCACGACCCTCACTCTGGATTCTACATTCTATTCTCCTCACTCTTCTTCCTCACTTCTCCACCTTTTTGTCTCTCTCTTGCCTGCTCTCAGACTTCTCTGACCTGCCTGGAGCTGCGTCTGGCAGCTCCTGGCAAATCTTTCTTTCCCCACACCTTCTGCGATAAACCTCATGATCTAAAACCCAAATATAGAGATCTCCATCACCGTTTGCCCTGACCATCCACAACCGAACCGAAAACCGGAATTCCACACTTCACCAGCCCTCCTGCACCTCTGAAGCAGCCAGCCAGCCCCTGGAACCACGAGCGGTTGCCCGGTGCCCCCACCCGGAGGCATTGCAACACTCTACCCCAGCCAAAACCAGCACACATATTTAATTAGTGAATTGTTGTGTGGATTCTTTTTATATAGAGGTTCAAATACTCCACTGTGCACATGTTCACAATGGGAGAATTCTGTAATTAGAAATTAAACTACATCAGTCTTTCTTGAGGTATATTTTTCTTGCATCTTTCTAAGAGTCTTAGGATTTAGAAACTGTTCAGATCAGTAATAGTTCAGAAACATTCAACTCATTTTATCCCTAATGAAATGTCTATCCCCTGTGCTACTTCTGCCAGGAAAGCTGAAGTAAGTATACATAGTGGCAGCAGGGAGTCATGTCAGTTAGGTTCATGTTGTTATTGCCATGAGAACTGAACATTAAAACCAGCTACATCTTATTTACAAAACAGTTGCTCCCTGCTGAAATTTTAAAGTGTAAGTTTAATTTTGCAGAAAAAGTAATTCTTTATTCACATTTCATACCACAACAGCACAATATTTTTCAATGGATAACACAGCATTCACTCTAGGAATAATTCTATAATTACTCTATTAGTTGCATGACAATGAATCAGAGGAAATTATGAGAAACCAGCAACAATTTCAATGCTAAATTTCTAAGTCCAACTGCTTACTGGAAATGTGTTTATATTAAAAATTATTACTACTATTACAATGATGATGATCATGATGACGAAAACATGTTCACCGGGGTCTTCAGATTCAGGTGACTCTTCTACTTGTTTCTGCATTTCATGTGATTGAAAACGTTGGCAATATTCTGATGACTCCTTTGTGTTTGTTGTCCTGCTAAATCTACCCTTTTTGACCTTGAGAACAAATGTTGATCAGAGAATCATGGAATGGTTTGGGATGGAAGGGACTTTAAAAAGCCATCTAGCCCAACCCTGCTGCAATGAGACTACCAGATCAGGTTGCTCAGAGCCTGGTCCAACCTGACCTTAAACGTTTCCAGGGTTGGGGCAGCTCAAACCTCTCTGGGTAACCTATTCCAGTGTTTCACCCTCACTGTATATAGTTCTTCCTTATATCTAATCTAAATCAAACATCCTTTGGTTTAACACCACCACCCTTTGTTCCAACCATACAGACTCTAATAAAAAGTGTGTGCCCACCTTTCTTATAAGCCTTGTTTAAGTACTGAAAGGGTTCAAAAGGAAGGTAATGGCAAAGAACTGGGAGAAAAAAAGACCCAGACAGAGCTTCCAAGTTATGGAAATATGCTCATGCATTATTCTGTTCAATTACAGTAATATTAAAATATCAATAGTAAAGAATATAAACCATATTTACATTGACAATAAAATTAGTACTTGCTTTTAATTGTACACACAACAGAGTACAGCTAAGTGTATTCTCTTAAATGAGGAATAGAAATCCAAGCAGTTTTGGTTATAGATTTACAAAATACTGTATTATGTTAAATAGTCACCATAACAAGAGACATTTCTTTATTTTCCTGTCAGGAGGACACAAAATACAACTATAAACTAAATCAATATTAGCTAGGCAAGCTAAAAGTTTAACTAACTAGAAGACAGGACATGTAAATTACTCCGCAGTTACAGCTTCTTTTGATCTGATGAATATATTAAGGAAATTTCTATTAAAAAAATAAAGTTCATAGTTTCTCCTTGCTATGGACCTAGATATAAATTCAATACTATGCCCTTATAACAAGCTTTGGATGCAAAGAGTACAAAATTTCTGAAGCAATTAGTCATAGGATCTGATCTTAACAGCAGGACATACTCTAGACTGTATTCACAAATAATGGTATTTAATAGAAATTCTTTATTCCTATCATCCAGTTTTCAGATTGGCATGTTTCAGATGTGCATATAAATTCTGAACTCCAAACAGTAGAAATGGTTTGGAGGTTTGCATTTGTACCAAAGATATGCCATACACAGGGTCCTAATGGCAATCCAAACCCTGAGAGCTGCAGAAACTATTCAGTGTATCATATTTCAACAAAAGTTATTTTCATCCCCAGTTTACATTTCTATTCACGTTAGAAAAACTCCAGCTGCAGTTGGCAACTGGTGAGGGATCTCACCCTGCCCTTTTCTTGACCAATGAGCCCTTTATTATATTTTCTCTTGCCTATCCAGTTGATCGGGGTTGCGGGGGGGGGAGTGGGGTGGGATAGAGCAGCTTTGGTGGGCACCTGGCACCCAGCCAGCGTCAACCCATCCCACCTTGGAATTTTGATTTCTGGCTTTTTTAAGCTAAGTTTATTTTGCTCATGGATTAACCAGACTTCTTCCCCATAATATACCAATTAAGAGATGTGTTTGAAAATGGTTTGAACACCATTCTCTGGCTCAGAAATATCACATACACCAAAGGATGGCTTGACTAAATACCTTGCTTTCTTCTGTCATAGAAATACTTCTGAACAATTCACAATCAGCACAATGTGGTTCTGTATGTTGGTTTCTCAGCCTTCTTAAAGGGAACACATGTGGGTCATGACTAGAAAAATAAGATGTATATAGAAAAACTGCAGTGTTTTTCCACACAAATGCTAGTAGAGGTATTGTGCAAGGTAGCATGTCTTAGAGTTAGCCCTGGAAAAAAGGATTCAACTTTTCAGCTGAAATAAGATTTTAAAATTTTACTATTTCAACATTATGTAAGATTAATATTAAAACCAAGAAGAAAAAATGTAGGTTTCCTTTAACATTATTTCACCTGGGTAAAGTTTTCGTTTTGTTTCAAGTCTGTTGTGACCAGTTTTTGTTCTTATATTAACACTCATATAGCCCACTTACATTTGCAGCTATTTTCTTCCCCTCTCCCCCCCAAACATGACTTTAAAATGGCCTGAAAACATAACATATAATCCATCTAGGACAAGAACCCACTAAAATATGGCAAGTTTATTACACAACTTCAAGAATTACTTTCAGTATCACTAGGTAAGAAAAGTTGCCAACCTGAATTATCTAAATTTATCACTTTGTTTTATGAAATGAACACTTATAATATTGTATATATGAGCGTGTATGTATATGGACAGATAATTTCTCTAAGTGTTTTATTCTATAAATTATAAGCTAATTCAAACAATTACAGCAATTCAGAGGCCAGCATATGATAAGCTGAAATTTGTTTAAAATGCATTTTTCTTTATAATACAGACATTTTAGCAAGTCTACTCTAAAAGCTTCAATATCTTCATTTTTCTTTCCATTTCCCCTAGCAACATAGGGTTTGAGAGACAGAAAAGACTGTTTGAAAGACAGAAATTTATAAAGGGGGAAATCTGCAAAGATTTTACCTTCTAAATGTCTATTAGGATTCTATTTCACAGTTCAATCTTACAAACTCTTTGTTGAGGAATATAGCAATAGCTGATATATTTAAAACTCTTGACCTGATGGATAATCCCGCTTACTTACAAAACAGTTGCTCTCTAACACTCCTCAGGCAGGCCTGCTAGGCCGAGGGCCCGAAGGAGAGCCACACAAGGAACCACACAGACACAGCAACAGGAGAAGGCAGAAAGAGAGAGAGCAGAACCCTCTGACTTTTATTTATATGTTTTCACACATCACCGTGGATTGGAGGTAGAAATTACCACCTCTCATAATCCACTGGTCAAAGTATTTGTCAATCATATTTCTCCACCCAGTATACTGGAATGTATAAACATAGGAAAAGAACAGATAGTAACCAGAGAAACCATGGCCATGTTTATAGAAAGGATTCTAAGAATATCACAAAAGGAAAAACACTGAACACTGCAAAGTCAGGGCAACATTGCTCTGTGCTGAAATTTTACAACAGGACATAAAAACAATAGGCCTGCCCAGCATGGGCAGTGCTACCCCTGTTGTCATTGTAAACTCAGGAGTAAGACAAATGCAAAAAGTGATCAGAAAGAGGACTTATCCACTTTTTATCTTTTGGGATTTTACTGAATGGAATCAGGCCAAAATCTGGCAATTTGTTAGTATTACACAGGTTACTTAGCTGGGTGCCACCTTGCAAGCCTAGGTTGTAGTCCTATGTAATTTTCTAGGATAGTTGCAGGCTTTGAAGACTGAATGTGTTCACGATCAGGACACAGAAGAAGAAGACAGACACAGCACAGCTCATTTCCTGGAAAAGGAGGTAAAAGAATCTCTCTCAAAGGAAAAGTTGTCAAGGATCTGGTAGGGTCTTCACTGTGGGCAGATCAAGCTCAAGTTAGGAAATTCAAACAAATGTAGATAAAAGACACAAACAGTAAGGCAGAGAAAACTGAGCTTCATTGAAAGGTGTAGAGAGACTCATCTCTAAACAGGTCATATTCTTTAGCTGTGAGACAGTTCCTAAATGGATCAAGGCAATCTGTTACCTGCCAAGAGGGGGGCCGATGCTGGTCAGCATCGATACGCCGCAGCCCTAAAGAGTGCCCTGCAGAGAGTGACTCCTACAGTGGCTAAGGCTGTCTCCCCAGGCAACGGATGATTCAAAGTGATATCAGCTCTTAGTGATTTCAGCTCTTTGCGAATCACCCTCAGGCCGACTTGGGACAGAGAGAGACGAGGAGACCCATATAGCTGTTCCACGGAGGTAGCTTTGTGTCCTTCCTGGACAAACGCAGTGGTTTTTATGGGGAAAGGAACCAACTAGCCAACTGGATACAAGGTATTACCATAAAGGCACAAAGCATGCTGGGGGTATCCCAAGTGGTCGTGTAATCTTTAGGAAAGTTTCTTATCAAGCCTCTCCTCTCCAAGGGAGTGCCAGGGGCTCACAGCTCTCCACAGTTACCTTACATGGTAGGGACAACCTGCACATGCAGGTGTTACGGGTTATGGCAATATACTGAGCACATACTATAATTATAGTCAGGATTGTTTCATATACTTACCAAGATAAAGTTCCGGTCTGCCATTTTGCTGTGCTGTCCCTGCTCTTTTTGCCCATTTTTGCAAACCAATTACTCTATTTCTGATTAACCATTGTTTGTGTTCAGCACAGCTTCCAAACTTCCCAAGGTCTTTTTGAACTAGAAATTTAATTGGAGAAAAATGTCTACTAAACGCTAATTAGTTTGGAGGTCAATCTGAAAGAAACCTCAGTGAGATAAGTCACTTTCACCTCAAAGTGATTAATTATTTTTGTGTCTAAGAGCTCATAATTGGACACACGCAATAAACTTGTTTAGGTATTTTGTCCTACGTTTTTAATACAAACTGACACAGTGTAAAGGCTGTGAAAAGTACATTCCTGAGAATGCCAGATATCCAGCAAAGGAAAGGATGAGAGTATTGCATTACATTAGACAAGGAATTGTCTAAAAATACAGTTAAAAGCAGGAGATGGTTTCTGGTATTATAAAACAAAGCTAATATGTGTACAGAACGTTAACATTAATGAAGCGCCTAACAACTATTCCCAGTAAAGGGGGGAACAGAGGGAGTTTTGAATGTAAGAATAAGGTATATTCTCTCCTCCCCATCCGCAAGAGAACTTGGATAATACAATCTTGGAAGTGTAGAGAAAGTATAAGAAATCTCTGAAACCTATATGATCATCTGGAGGGAAATAGTAGCAGGGTTATATGAAGTAAAGAGACTTCCCATATCTAATCTTCTGTAACGTGATGCGATTTCTTCCATTTCTTCAACCATATAACTCAAGTTTCTGACTGTGGACTGCTTTGAATTCGATAAATGAATTCACATTTTATTGTGTCCTGATTCCAATTAAATGTGATCTAAGATATCTTCATTCCTAAATTTGTAGCCTTAGTCAATTGCTGTTTCTTACTGTTCTTTTTTTAAAAATTGATATTGTTAATAGATAACAAGAACAGAATGTCACTGAAACCAGAAGACAATCTCCAGTGAATTTGTTTTCCAAAATCCCCACAAAATAATTGGGAGTACTGGAATACAGTATTATGTTGCATGAATCACAAGAGCAAAGTAAGGCTCTAAGTAGTGCCACAGGAAGAATATTTTTTATCATGCTAATACTTTCTAAATGTCAGGAAATAAAATAAACACATATATATATGTTAATTTAAATTTTAAAATTACCAAAATTTTTCAGAAAAACTGTAACTCTTCTCTAGCTTATTACAGATAGGAAGGTAAATACTTGCCTTTTGGATGATCCAACATTTTCCCACCGTGGTGGAACATAATTTTCTGAAGCAGTTTTTGCTGCATGTGTGCTTGTGGTTATGTGTTTACACTTCATTCTCCTTTTTAGAATTTTGCTTTTCTGCTTGCAAGACTCTTAAACACTTACATTGAAAACAAAAGCCAGCAATTAACTTGCTATGAATTAATTTGTAGCCAAAAGGAATAAACAAAAAGTTTCACGCTAACATATTTTTGCTATGAAACTCTTGTCTCAGAATTTAAACAGTTTACAAGAACATGATTTTTTATGTCAGAACAGTACAAATATTTGTGAGCTTTCAGAACTCAGTTTGTAATTAATTGTTCTTAAATAAAACCTCTTGAAATTTAAACAGAAACTAAAAAAGAGGCATTGAGGAAAATCATATAATGTAATACAATTGTCTAATGTACAATATTTGACTATTTTAAACTAGTAAATTTCTTGTCCACTTTTTTTCCATATCTAAGTGTTATGTGGCTTTAGAGATTAGTTCTTAAAGTCTTTGTCATAATCTTAAGAAGCTCCTAAGCATAATTTCAGATGACATCACTTGCTGTTGTTTACTTCACTTATTTCACAAGTATTTCTCTGATATTTGCCATTTATTCAACACAAAAAGTTATGGCTTTTATCAAAGTGTGATTTTACATTTTTCTTTCAAATGCAATTTGTGAATAAACACCTGGACTGAGATGCCAGCTCCAACACAATACCTAATTAGGGATAAAATTTCTGCTGTAAGGAAATAGTGTCTTTCACACTTTACAATTTATTATGACTTCCATTCCTGTAAGAATTTTAATGGAATAAAAACAATTAGCCTGGAATTTGACATACCTGGAAGCAGAATTAATTTTTCTCTTGAACATGAAATATAGAGAGCACAAAAATGCAGATTAATAAGTAAAGAAGTTTAGTTGCACAACAGACAAGTTCATTTTTAACTTTGTTCAGAATTAATGTTCTCCTCTCTTGAACACTTACAAGCTTTCAAGAACAGAAAGACAACATGCATTATTTGTATGAAATTATTTTTAAAAAGAAACATCTCTGCAACTGCACAAGTAGCAAGGTTTTTAAAGTTTTTTCCTACTAAATGATTCTGTGATTCCATGATTTAATTCCTCACAGGAAGCAGGTCCACAAATTTAGATTCAATTTAGCTTCTAGACATGCAGGACCTGTCACATAAAAAGTTGAGTTTCTAAGGTACTGAGAAGCCGATATAGAATGGCACAAGTGTAACTGCAGAAGACTAGTAAATACTGATCAATTTGTATGATAAGTTATAGCATATCCTGACAATTTGGAGGCTAATCATGCTAATATTGATCATGCACATCTTAACCCTATATTACAGTTTTGAATCACTGCATTTTTGCAAGAGTCTGTGAGAGAATAGTTTTAACAATTATTTCTGGGGAGTACAGTTGCTGGAAAGAAGAAAAGAAGAAATTTCTTTCGGGGGAACACTTGGCTTACTCCTTCCTGATTTTGAGCAGAGATTCTACATGCAGAAGCAAAACCTTTTCATTCAGCTCTCATAAATTTCAAGTAAACACCACAGCCATTTGGATTCCCTCTGGACTCATGCATTGCAGGGTTTTTCTACTGGAATGACATTCAATTTCACTTGGATGGCAAGAAAGGTCATCTTGGACTGTCAAAATAGTCAAAAGCTGACGAACTGTCTGCCAAGGTTTATACTAGGCTGTGTTTTCCCGTATGAAATTCCCTCTATTGCAACAGCCTCAGAAGACATGTAGCAGGAAAAACATTTCCCATTCTAGTTCTTACAAGTAAATTAGATATGGTCATGAGAGGCTGCAGGAGTGCTGAACAGCAAAATTCAATGCTTTGTCAGACTATTCTTATTTCCTTACAGACCTCTGCTCTACATCAATTAGAAACTTGTTAGCATTTAATGAGAGTTAAATGACACGATCCATTACTTTTAATCATTGCTCTCTTTTACAATCTAAGAGAAATACTCCCAGCAGCTTACATTCCACTCAGCAAACTGGTCAGAAAGAGAAGACAAATCTGGGAGAATGGATAATTCCTTATAATGGTTTATTTGCATGGTATGTTCATACATATTTTCAGTAAATTTATTATCATCTAAATTCATGAAGATCAATTTCAAAACCCTCCCTAATGGCTTTTTTTGGTGGGTAACAAGTCCAGTGGATTTACCCATATCCATATATGTAGCTTTTTTCAGTTGTTTTGTTTGTTTGCTTATGAAGTGTTCTAAGATGCTATCCCAATGTGTAAATTAGAAACCTTTTAACTTCTAACTCCTCTGATCTCTATTAGTCCTGTGAGACTTTCCAAGTCTTATTAAAAAAAATCCTCTTCAGTCTGGAGGTGCAATACATTTGTAATCCATTCTTCTGCTCTTCTTCATCTCTGTTATCCTTCTAATAAGCAATCTAAAATTTCCATTATGCAATTTTCTGGAGCTAAGTAATTCTTACAGAAATATACCCTTGTGTAAAATATGGGTAATGATATTCATTGCCTTTGTAAAGCACTTGAGATCTTCTGATAGAAAACACCAGATAAGTAAATATTACCATAATAAGCATGTTTTTCATACAAACCAACAATCATAATGTAAATGAGATGCATTGTCAAGAAAAGTAAATATTGATAGCCTCCCAAACACATTATTGCATTGAACAACACTCCAACATACAGACGGTAATTATTTGAAAACTGGTAAGGAGAATACATACTCAAAGAACAATATGCTGAAAGTTTAATCATAAACAATAAGAAAATATATTCTTGGTAGACTGCTTCCTAAACTTAGTGATTTTTTTCTGACAAAAAGAGGAAAGAATATTAATAAGCACTTACAATTATTTGTTCACTCCTGTGCCTGAATGGGCAATAAGTAAAGCAATCAATTAATTGAACTTTCAATGTTTATCTTTCAGTGAGTCATCATTCTACCATTGGGCTAAAATATCTCTCTGGTATAGCAATGTTTGTCATAAAAATTGTGGTTCAAAAATGTAGTCTTTTTTAGTTTTAACTTGTGCAACATAGTGTGGAGTCTTGTGGACAAGGTTATTAGTGTAACGATCTCATTTTTTATACTATTCAGCTCATTAGCAGTCCTTAAAATAAAAATAATAAGGAATGAATATTGACCCTGAAATACATTCTCTGTGACTAGAGATCCATCAAGATCTTTAGTCAATAATACTCTGTTATTTCATTACTCTCCCTCAAATTTTATTAACTACAATTTAATATTTACTCTAAAAGATTTTCAACCATGCTTTCCCATGTTTTCCTATTAAAATAAAATGCTTTAAATATGTCAAGCAATAACTGAATTAGAAAAATCTCACTGAAATATCTTGTTTTGAAAGGATGGCTCCTCATGAAATGTCTTATGTGGAGTCTCTATTATGTGTTATATAACATCTGTGCTGGGAGCCCAGAACCCCTCGTATGCTGGGCTGCATCCAAAGCCCCGTGGGCAGCAGGGCAGGGAGGGGATTCTGCCCCTCTGCCCCACTCTGCTGAGACCCCACTTGCAATGCTGCATCCAGCCCTGGCATCCCAGCACAGCAAGGACAGGGACCTGTTGGAGCCAGTCCACAGGAGGCCACCAAGGTGATCAGAGGGATGGAGCAGCTCTGCTGTGAGGAAAGGCTGAGAGAATTGGGATTGTTCAGCCTGGAAAAGGAAGGCTTTGGGATGACCTAATTATGGCCTTACACTACCTGAAGGGAGGCTACAGGAAAGATGGAGAGAAACTATTTATTAGGGCCTGGAGTGACAGGACAAGGGGAAAAGGCTTCAAACTGAGAGGAGGTTTAGATTGGATATTAGGAAGAAATTCTTTATTGTGAGGGTGATGAGGCCCTGGAACAGCTTTCCAAGAGAAGTTGTGTCTGCCCCAACCCTGGAAGTGTTCAAGATCAGATTAGGTGGAGCTATGGAAGATGTTCCTGCCCATGGCAAGGGGTTGGAAGTAGATGGTCTTTAAGATCACTACCAACTCAAACCATTCTATGATTCTATGATTCTTTGATGATGATATGTTTTTCCTAACATTTACTTATACAGGTACTGTGATATTGTTCACCCAAGCAATTATTTTCTAGTTTAAAATAGAATATAGAGGAAAAGTGTCAGAGAGATCAGCTATTAGCTATTTGTCTTGAGGTGATTTTATGATCTTAGTCTATTCCCTGATTGTCTGCCTTATGCCCACAAATGGTTACTGTAGCTTTGAGGTGGGTCCAGGGGAGGAGGGGGAGCCTTCCGGCTCTTCCTCAGGCTTTGTTCAAGGCCTCACTCCCAGTTATCCATGATGCTGTGCAGACTACTTCCCTTTTTTGCTTAGCTACCTTGGGGTTTTGTTAGCCTAGGCAAGAAGGGGTTTTTTTTCTTTTCCCTGGTGTTGGAGACTGTGACAAAAATCCTTCAGTGGAGTTTTTGGAAAGTGAACTGTTTGGTTTGGTTTTGGTCCAAGCTCAGAGAGTCAAATTGGTCAGGGACCAGCGGGATGGAGAGAGGACACTCCATCCCAGCCCCAGATTTTGGAACAGCTGATCTAACAAGAGAAAGGACATCAAATCCACCAGCTTCATCTGTTGTGAAAAGGGGACCCATGCCAGAGATTCAACAGGTTCCCATCTGTTTTGCCCAACCACTGTGTGAACCCTTTGCTTTTTCCTTCCCTGAGACAAACGCTGGTGCCATTTTTTTTCCCGCTCCACCCCATTGCAGCCATTGTGGTTTTTTTCTTTCCCTGGCATTTGGCATTTTGGAGCTTTTTTTTTTGTTGGGGGGGGAGCGTGGCGCGGGGGGTAAGGTCAGACAATTCAATATCTAGATTTATTCTTTATTTTTTGTGCCATGTGGGCACTTCGTTTGTCAATAAACAGCTGGGTATTTTCAGTTTCATCCACTAATATTCATTTCTTATCAGTAGGAAGGGACTGCTGAAACTCTTTCCTTTAGAGGAAACACTAATTTTAGAGTGATTTTCTCCTAAACTTGTCTCCAAACTGAGACATTATTACTCCTCAGATCTACTTAAGAGACAGTTAATGGGGTTTTGTAATCAGAGTAACATATGCTTGGAAAGGTCTGACCTTGAGGTTCTGAATCCTGAATTTGCAAGCAGAGTCATGCACTGTAGGGAGCACTTAAGCAAATTGACATACACAAGCCTGCAATCAGATGGGATGGAGCTGACACTGATGGGGGAGCTGGGCAATGCTGCAAGGCAGTTAACTTCATTGTTTTGAAAGATCATGGAAATTTGGGGATTTCCCTCACATCTGGAAAAAGGCAAAAATGAAGCCCATCTTCAAGGAACAAGACTGGTCAGGCTTAATATCATTCCCTAGGAAATTTATGATGCAAGTCTTAAGAAGACTTTTTGAGCCACCAGAAGAGGATTTGGAAGAGTAAGCCACGGGCAAACTGTGCCTAACGCACCTGTCAGCCTGCCATGACGAGATGAGTGGCTCTGTGGATGCGGGAAGAGCAGAGGAAGATGTTTACCTCAACTTTATTAAGACATTTGATGTGGTATACCATACCATCCTAATTAGAACAGTAGGAACTGCTGGAGTAGATCACATGTTGGATGAAAAATTGGCTGCACCAGGATTTCACAAGATTTTGATGGGGTACAAAGTCCAACTGGCAGCTGGTTACTTGTGATGCTTGTCAACAGTTAATACTGTTCCAGCCAATATTTAATGTCTCTTTTAGCACACTAGAAGAGAATAAAAAGTACAATTCTGGGAAGTGTAAAGAAAAAATCAATTCAGAGGGGAGGGCAAGACTGCTTTAAAGTGGGATGCAGATTTAAGCTAACAGAAACCTTATGATATTCACAGAAGGAAAATGCAAAGTCTGGCACCTGGAACAGCACCTGTGCAGCAGTAGGGCTGGAGATAAACTCAATAGAAAGTGTCTGTGGTAAAAACAGACCTTGTCATGGTGGACAAGAAGCTGAACATAAGTCAGTGGTGTGCTTTTATAAGGAAGAAGACCAGCTGCATATTGGGAGGTATTGGGAAGAGTATAGCCAGCAGATTGAGAAATGTGATTTTTTTTGGATGTGTCTCTGTTTTCAGAGCCTGTGAGGCTGCATCCAGAATACCATCTCCATCTTCAGGGTCCCCCAAAACCCAAGGGAGCAAATGGCACATGAGAAAAAGCTCAGAGAACAGAATTAATTTCTTAAGGTTCTACCATTTTAAGTCTCTTTCGCCTACACTTTCTTTCTCTCCAAATCCCCAAACAATTCAAAGGAAAGCATAGGGAAGTATAAATCCAAAATCATACTTTTTCAGTAAAATTTATTGCTCTTGATTAAACATATAAAAGTTTTATCACTCAGTTATTGTACAGTTACTTGTCCAAATTCTACAGAAGAGCAATAATAATGTCTCTAAATGGTCATATAGAAATCTCTATCAATTTTCTCTGTTATTGTGCCTAACCTTCTAAGGTCCCTCTAGTTAGCAAGGTTGAAAGGGTCAATCTTCCTCAAACAGAAGTGTGGGAATTCTCACAATAGCTCACCTATATCCTGAGGTCTTCACCAGAAGCCATGTGAATTCATGGTGGATGTCCATTCCTTCCCAATCAGTTGATTTTCTTTTCATACATTTTCCTATCCTTAGCTCCTTCTTTCCCGCTGGACTCCAAGGGATTGGATGGAAGTTGTCCAACATCCTCTCAATACCCTCTGTGGGCCATTTGTCCAGCAATTTCTGCTGGGGTGTGTCAGCCCCTTCCCTGGCAGGATTCCCAGAGCTGGAGCTTGGCTGGGAAACAGGCACTCGACCACAGAGCACCTGGGGAAACCAGCTCAGGGCAAGGACAGCCCAGACACCCGTGGGACTTGACATAGCCTGCCAAGAAAAATGGCAATACTATTTACTAGTCTGCAGGAGCTCAACATAGTTTGCTGCATGGAGGAAAGCAGCAACAGTCTAGTGAATTATGGTTTCAAAAATTGTATTAGAGAAGTCCTCAATGTGTAACAGTAGATAGAGGTTTGGCTTAGGAAAGTTCTCCATATGCACCTGAATATAGAGATTTCTCTTGGACAGCTTTCTTTGCTGGTACCAGAAGTATGAGTTTATATGTATCTCTTTATTATCCTAGAGACTCAAAGTCACTTTCAGTTGCATCCCAGTATCCTTTTGAACCACATCTGAAGAAATCTGACATTTTTCAGACCTAAGCACTTCTCCTTTACTTGGCAGAAAATGGCGGACAAGGTTAAAATACATTTGTAGAGATAAACATACACAGAATGATCACTAAATGTTATTTCATAAAAGCACGCTGAAGAATTTAATTCATATTTTCATTCTTAAATCCATGGCTTACATCTCATTTTGGGATAAATGTAAGACATCATCTCCCTCAAAACTAAATGTGTCATCTTTAAACAAATACCTTTCATCAATACATATTTAATTATGAAGGGGTTTCAACCTTTTACTTTAGGAAAACAAGATCCTATCAAAAGGTTTAAAGGTATCTGTAACATCTTTCAATCTTTATGCTACCTTTTATTGCTTCCTTGGTGTTTGTACAGCTATCACAATGTTTAAGCACTTGTACCCTTCTTTCATGGGGGGGAGGAGGAGAGGGCTTCTACACCATTACATCAGAGATGGCTGATAACCAGCATGAAAAAGAATAAAATGTGAAAGAAATTAATTATGGTAAGTGCAGATATGCAGAGACGTGGACTTTAAGAGATGTAAAGACCCAAAAGAAATTTGATGAACTAGGTGAAAACCATTTGAAACACAAGTTCTGTAACAGTGAAAATTTGAGCTTCCAGTTCAGACCAGTCTCGACATAAATTATGAAGACCTTTTTTTCTGCTCAGGACCATTTTTCTATTGTACCTTTTCATTCTCTTTACTCAGAAATTCAATTCAAAATCTTGTGCAAGATAGATTAATAAAAAATCCAATTATCAACATTGGAAAAATCAACATGAAAACAGGGCCATTAAAATCCTAACCTAAGTCCTCTTCAGCCTATGTCAGAATATAGATATGTAGCTGTATCACACGCACTTGAGTACTGTGCAGAAAAAATATCAGGTTTGCATGGCCAGGTTTTGGCAGAGGCGGGGCTACAAGGGAGTCTTCTTTGAGAAGCTGCCAGAAGCTTCCCACATGTCCAACAGAGTCAATACTGGCTCCAAGGCAGATCTGCCACTGGACAAGGCTGAGTGTTAGGAAGAAAAGGCTGGATGATTTTATGAGGAGAGAATAGCTTTGCTTGAAGTGACTTTAGAGCTGGGAATGCTAAGAATGTTAGTATGGGAAAATGCCATTTATTATGTGAGTGTTGTTGATCCTCTGCCTGTTTAGAGAAGTAAAATACCTGTGTGGAGATAACACCTTCTCACAGATCAGCTTGAGCCTCCTGCTCTGCCAGAGATCAGAAAAACATAGCCTTGAGATAAACTTCTTGAGGACAAAGATACATTGGGGCAGGCAGGACTCCCCACCCTACTGCGCAGTGGGATGGACTGAGTCTAATGGAGCCTGTGTCCCTGTGTGTCCGTGTCTGCTGGGATGAGCTGAGCCTAATAGAGCCTGTCCCCCTGTGTGCCTCTGTCACCTGGTATTTTTAACAAAGTAATGAAATAAAGTTGTGGTTTGGTGATCATCTTGCTTACTGTATGTGTTGATTCTCACATCAAGCCAATCAGAAATGACAGTAATGTCTCTGTGATAACATTTTTAAGAAGGAAAAAATGTTATTGTGCAGATGGTTTTGTGGCCAGAGAAAAGCAGGGTGAGAACATGAGAGAAATGGCTCTGCAGACACCCAGGTCAGTGAAGAAGGAGAGGCAGGAGGTGGTCCAGGCACCTGAGCAGAGATTCCTCTGCAGCCCATGAGGGCCAAGGTGAGGCAGCTGTGCCCCTGCAGCTCATGGGGGCCTGTGGGGAGATAGAGATTCACCCGCAGCCCAAGGAGGATCCCACAACAGGGAAGGTGGATGCCTGGAAGAGGCTGTGAACCTGTGGGGGACCTGTGCTGGAACAGGCTCCTGGAAGGACCTGTGGACATGTGGATAGAGGGGCCCACACCAGAGCAGGTTTCCTGGTAGGACTTGTGACCCTGTGGGGGACCCCTGATGGAAAAGTTCATGGAAAATTGTTTCCCATGGGAGGGACCCCAAGCTGAAGCAGGGGAAGAACTCCTCTTTGTGAGCAGCGGCAGGAACAATGTGAGATAACCTGACTGTCACCCCCATTCCCTATCTCCCTGAGCCTCTGGGGGTAGGAGATAGAGCTTAGAAAGATAGGTAGAGATACCAGTTTAGAAAAATATTATAAACAGTACACAATGACAGTCACTGAGAAAGAAAAAATATAATTTTGGAAAATGCATTGAATTACAGCTACATTCATGGTAGTTTATCTCTCTTGAACTTATGAATATACAATTGTTGTGGTTTTAGTAGTAAAGAAGGAGCCGTAAGGATAGCTCCTATGAGAAGTTTCTAGAATTTTTCACTATTTCCAGCAGAGCCAATCTCAGATGGCTCTGAAGATGATAGATATGCCACTAGCCATGTCTGGGCCAATTAGAAAAGTTAGTTACGCCTCTGTGAGGACATATTTAAGGAAAAATCAAAACAAATTAGACACACAGCTGCTTTAAGTTAGAGAAGGAGGAGGATATGAGAACATGTGAAAGAAAACAACATAAAAACACCAAAGTCAGTAGAAAAGGAAGGGGAGGAAGTTCTCCAAGCTCTAGAGCTGTAATTCC
>VYZT01002624.1:2794-17111 GCA_013400735.1 Pomatostomus ruficeps
AAAAAAAAAAAAAAGGCAGGGAAAGTGAATATACTTGAAGCTAAGGGATTTCAAATGTGAATTTTATCTGTGCAATAAAAGAATGCTGCTAGATGGAAGAAAGCTATCAATGCTGAGATCTTACCCACTGTTTATTATAATATAGTTTGTGATTGGAGGGGTTTTTTTAGTATCAGCCTTGTCCAAATGCAGTAGAAACTGCAGCCAGTATGAAGAAGTGATCTGCTCTTGAGACCTAATTCACCACTGTACGAGGCGTTTTGTATGCATCCTACAGCTAATGTTGGAAGACCCCAGTTACTCTGTAGTAGCAGATGTCACGTGTGAGCGATGAGAATTTATTTTGGCTTCGCTTACTGCCCACCTTTAATACTTCAGCATTGTAAGAGTATCAATAAAAGTTCTAACGTTTCATATTTGTGCTTCTCGGGGCTGTCCTGTGTGGGGTCTGAAGCTGAACTTTGATGATCCTTGTGGGTCCCTTCCAACTCAGAATATTCTGTGATGTTTTCTTCTTTGCTCCTTTGGAAGTGCTCAGGACTGTGAACAGACAAACCCTCCGCTGCTGTCTCAGAGTTTCTGGAAGTGAATTTCAATGGATGCTGAAGTCACTCCTGAATCTCCACAGCCTGAGAATGTAACACTGCTAGGCTTTCCTGTGCAGGGACGATTTAAAAAGCACTTACTGGCACCAATAGCCCTTTCTTTCTCAGGCCCCCACAGTAACGTGCACTTCAGACTTAGGGCAGCCTTTAAGCACTGAATGCCTCCATTACTTCATGCACTGAAGTGCTTTACTGGATCCGGTTTATTTCAGGGGACTTCTCAATGAGACAAGGTTTACAGAATTAGATACACAGACTGACATGAATAAATTTCATCAGAACATAGTTAATATATCTAGTAAGCCATTTGGTTTTTCTTTTTTTTTTTTTTTTTCTGCTTGGTTTGGGGTTTTTTGGTAACCTCATGAAGATACCGGGAAAAAAAAAAACTTACAGAAGAATGAAGATGGCATAGAGGAAAACAGGAGATGTAGGGGGAGGAAAAAAAAAGTCAGGGATAAGTAAAAATAATTATGTAAGTAAAAATTATTTTCTAATTTTGGATCTGGTATATGGATTCTGTCTCAAAGCAAATGCAGACACAGAATTAAATAAGCACAGCTTCTGTTTATAATATGTGTGAAAAAGTTGCATATTGCAGGCATTTGCTGTTTCCAGGCTATGGATGAATGGCTCCTTGGCTCCCGCCAGTATCAGATCGAGCTGGAGTCAAAAGGCTTTTTCTGCACAGATGCACAGATTCCATTTCCTTTTCTGAAACTCAGATTTTAACAGTCCATTTTGCTGAATTTTTCCCCCGATTGCTATTGTTATTCAGGTGTACATCTGTGAAATATGCTATAAGGTATGATATGCCAGCTTGCTGCACTAGCTGCAACAGGTTTCAGAAATAACCTTTTGAGCTCACCACCCTTTCTCAGTGGTGTGATTAAGGGGGAAAAACCTGTTCCAGCCTCCCCCAGTTAAATGCTTTGAAGGGGAAGAGTCCTTTTTAACACTTGCGTGGTGCATGCTGGTGGTCCTCTGGTGTGGGGTATGTGTATTTTCTCTGTGCAGGGCTGTGTGGGACTGGATTTCCCCATTCTGGGACCTTTGAAATAAATGAATTGCCTCTGGGGAAGCTGAGACAAATAAACCCTTTGCTGGGAAGCTGTCACCTGATAGGGACATCCCCTGGGGGGAAAAAGTACATGACATGTGACAGCCACTTACATATACTTGCTAGGCATGAAGATTTTGTTAAAAAATGTGTGTGGTCTTTTGCAATAGATCACTGCATATATCAAGAAAAGAGTAGGAAGAAATATCAATACATTCTTCCTCCTTAGTAAATTAGAGGGAAGGAAAGAGAAACTAATTCCTTGCAGCTGTGTTTCCACTCTTGTGCTAAAACCTCATAATCCTCAACAAATATTTGAGCGCTACCATGCTATTAGGAGTTAAAGCATCAGCAGGAAAACTAAAGTTGCAGTGTTCTGCTGTTGTAATGCAATTTCACACTTTTGACCTCTTCTCAGCCAGGACAGAAAAGGAGGAGTAGTTTTAAGATAATATCTGTATCAGCACTGCAGGAGTTCTTGGTGTGCCCGGTTTTGCCAGCAGAAAATCCGAGAGCTGGGCAGTGAGAAAGCCTCAGGGTGCCCCAGGAGGTCTGGGAAATTTGGGTGGGAGGGCAAGAAATCTTCAGGATATGTGTGAGTTACTCCCACCCCTGGGAGAGGACCGTGAGCACTGTGGGCATCCTGGGAGTGGGTGAAGTGTGCCGAGTTCCTGCAGTTTGCAGACAGCCAGGAAATTCCACGTGTCATCCATCAACCATTCAAAATTGAGGTGGTGTTTACCTGCACCAGCTTCAAAGACCTTGTGAAGACTCAGTGAGGGTAGGACAGAGAACCTGCCACCCATGTTGACTTATTTTGGGGAAATCAGTAAGATGACAGCATCTTCCAAAAATTTATTGTGATTTACAATCTGTACATGAATTGTTTGCATCACAAATTGTGCCAAACCACCACCATTGTTACAGCCCAGGCAATTCTGTGTTATTTACAGGCACACTGTCTAGTCAGTTATTGATTGAAAACAACCAATCCATTATGGTATTGCAGTGCTTCTCAAAAATAGATTTTCTGCATGTGTAGCCCGGCTTATTAAATTACTAAAATGAATTATTTGCCATTTTCATTTTTATTTACGCTTCCAGTTTCAATTCACACTTGTAGGACAGCATGTTTTACAAAACAAACCTTGCACAATCAGATAGTATATTTTCATTATCTTTTATCTTACCATTCTACTTCTATGTCCCAATTAAGTATCTGAATAACTAATGTAGCATATGTTAATTTTTATGATACTTCTACAAATTCTCATTTCATAAATAAAAATAAATATGTGAAGCATTTACATCCACGTACCTCAGAAGGCACACAGATGTATTGAAAATCCTGTGGTGCTTTTTCATTTTTCTGTGCGCTTCCAAATGTGAAGAACCTGATTTGAACCTTTTTTTTTTCACACTCTACACACTGGGAGGAAACTCTGCCTCTTATTGCTTGTGGGGTGTCATTTAATTTAGAATTTAATGGAAAACCAGAGTTGTGCTGCTTCCAGCAGAGGGACAGTCAAGTCTTTCAGCTGTTTACCTCCAAGAATATCAGAATTCCGGTGAGAGCCAGCACTGTGCATGAGGGTTTCTGTGCTTTCACACTGCTGTTTCCAACCCAGCCACTTTCTTATACACTTAGAAATGGGTCTGAGGCAAAATTCAGATTTTTAAGCCCTGGAAGGGAAAAGAGTGAAAGAACTGGGGGTGTTGAGAGAAAGTGTGGTAGAGATCTTCATATATATAAAGCAAGATGTGAATTAGAAGGAAATAAACTCTGTGTTAACTAGGCGTAAGACAACTTAAAATCATAAGCGGCAGTAAAGCACAAAAGAATTTATTTTTATCTATAAGGATAATTAAACATTCTAGTATAATCCTTCAGTACCCTTCAGTACCTGACTTTAAGAATAAAGGAAGTGAAGTTGACAGGAATGATTCTGGTGCTGTTGGTTTCCAGTTGCTGCAGGCATTTGGGTGTTTCAGATTCTCTCCCAAAATTCTGTTGTACAGTGATGGTGAAATACACAGTGTTTTGGGAGGTGCTCTGTAGGGATATATGCCGCAGTGCTTGTTGCAGCTATAAGAACAGTGCCTACAACTATCAATATTCAGTAGAATCATTCCTACAGTGAAAAGTACACTTATTTAAAAAAAAAACCAAAAAAACAGGCTTCCAAAACTTGACCTGGAATAACCAAAATGAGTTATAAATATATTTAAAATCTAGAAAATGAGAAATATTTTCTTAATTTCCATATTTGCTTGAAAAAAGACTTTTTAATTTCTACACACTGAATAATGGAAAGTAAAAACATAATTTTTCTGTGGTATAATGGAGCTCAAATATTTTCATGAAGTGTTGGTGGATATGAAGGAGAGATGATTTTCAATGGGGAGAGTGTTTTTTTTAATGTCACAATTGGATTTTGGGGAATAAAGGGGGTTTTTGGGAGGGAAGAAAAAGCTGTTAGGCTGCCTGAGCAAACAACGTGATTGTATCTTGTGGCAAAATAAAAGATAACAATCCTCAAACTCCTACGCTTAGGATACACTCACAGTGTAATTTTCCCTGTTTCTCTCCACTTTTTGCCTTAATCCTGGGATATGATACTGCAGAAACATTACTGGGTTTTATGTCACTAATGAGCATGTACTGTGGATTATCACAGCCTGTTTCTGTGTGATTCTGGTGCTTTCCTGACTAACCGGCAATTAAAAGAAAACAAAGCAAAAAGACAAAAAAAACCCCAAAAAAATCTTCACCAACAACCTCAAATGAGTTGCCAGGGAGATAAATATGTTGTGTCCACCCCCAGCTCTCCTTGGAAAGGAAGGAAGAAGCACAGAAATGACAAGGATGAGAGCGAAGTTCTTTTCCTTTCATGTCTCAGTGGTTTTTAGAGTCTTTCAAGAGCAGCAGAAATGGGTTCACTGACACTCTCAGCGAGCAGCTTGCCTGAGACCTTCTTCAGAGCTGCCACTCGCAAAGCTTTCCAAACTCTCCAAGACTTTCCAGACGGTGCTGTAGTGGTCTGAGATGGGCCTCCTTTGGTTTCTCCTGCTGGGGAGCCCGTCTGTCTTGAGCACAATACTCGAACAGCCTGCTAGAGAGACAGGAGAGGGCACGGGTGCCAGCGTGGGCTGAGGGGCAGAGCAGCAGCCCCGCAGGCTTCTCTGGGGTTATCAGCACCTCCTGCAAGCAGCCATTGGATCGTGCACCAACCATCTGTTCCCGGGACTCTTTGGTTAAGATGAAAGCTGAGAAGTTCTCCTTTTCAGCCACACAGGGCATCGTGTACTCCAGAATCTATTTTGTCTGATAGTTGATCTGCCGTCTTAATTGAATTTCGGTTCCTCAGATTCTTGGGGGTTGTTAACGGACTGAAGGACTGAACTATGGCATAGAAGTACACCACCATCCTCTCCTTCATTTCCTTGTCCCATCCTTTCCCACCAGTGCTTTTAATCAATTCTTGGAATGATATTTTGTAAAGAATTTACTTTTCTGGGATACTTTTTCTTTTTTTTTCTGGTGTCGTGTATCTACACAGAGGCAAGACAAGAGCTCCAAATTTGTCAATAGATGCTTTGCATGTGTTTGGATTTTGCTTGCACAGGCTAGTGCAAGTGAAGGTTATAGGTTTCATTAAGATGGAGTGCACATAATGATCTTAAAATGCATTTCATAAGTGGGGGTTTTCAGCTTTTATTAAACAATTTTTCTCAGCAGGGACCTGAGCCACAGAGACAGTTTTGCCTTCTGCCCAAGCCCTGTTCTAATGAATTTTGCCATTTCAAAAAGATTTCAAAGCACTCACAGTACTCAGTCTCTTGGCATTTACCTAAATTATTGTTAATTCATGTTCATTTCTCTGCTGTTATGTCAGCCACTTACAGAATGAGCATATTTTGCAATATAAAAAAAATATTTAAAGAATCACATTTTCTATTTTCTTAAATTATTATTAAGTCACTTCATTTTGCCATCATTATTTGAGCTACTTGCATTTGAAAAGTAGTGGAATGCGTTTCCTTCATTTTTACAGTATAATCAAGATTTTAAACGATACTTTTGGGGAAGTAACCCTACTTTCTTTCTTGTCCTCTTGCCGGCTAACCTGTTTCCCTTTAAGAATGAATGGGTGCTAAAATCCCTTCAGTTTGACATCTTGAATGTATAGAAAAGAACAAACATATCCTTAGGGAAATAGTCTTTTAGCTCTCAAAAAGGAAAGAAAAGAAACAGGAGAAGTTATTCCCCTTTTTTTTGCCCTTGTACCCTGCACTTTGACAGTTTTGAGCTTCATTTTCACTCTTTAGAAGCATGTGTGTGACCATGTGATAAATAGTTGTGTTATCCATCCCTCTCTAAAGTCCTGGTGAATACAAACCATTGTACCTGCACTGTAAGAGCCGATAGAGGAGCACAGGTTTAATAATCTCTTTCATACTTACAGGGAGTTGCTGTGCAGTAGAGGTTTCTGAGCTTGTGTTTCTATCTCTACTGGTCTTTTTTTGCTGCAAAATCTGAAAATACAAACATTTACCTCTCCAATGTCCATTTTATCATCCCTTGTAAAGCAGGGATGATGAAATTCCCTGCCATCAGGAAACCCTGTATGATGAAAGTATTTAAAACCAAAGTTACACAGTAAGAGGTGTTACATTTGAAACCACACTGAGCTTTTTGAAAAATCTTCTCTTGTGTCACATGATAGAGAAATGTGTAAAACCACAGCACACAAAGTTATTACTTGATAGACATTTTGGAGTTGTTTTCCATTAATTCCCATCATCATGCTGTCTTTGTCACAGAACGGAGGGGCAGCTATAAGAATAAATTTAGTTAGTGAAAGTATTTTAGGGAAGAACATTTGTCTGCATTCTCCTATAGCTCTAATGTTTAACCTCCCCTTCTCTTTTTTACAAAACGAAGAGAAGTAAAAGAAAAAAAAAAAAATAAAAAAGACAACCCTCCAAAAATCAAAAAGGAAAAGGGTCAAGTTAGTTCTTTCCTAGCAAATGTAACCAAGTTTGTGTGGCAGAGAGGTACCCTCTGAGAAGATGTCTTCTGTTTCGTTCAGGAATATTGCTGTCTCCTGTAGCATTGTCGTCCTGATAGGATGCAACACAGAGAAAAATCTCTCCATGTCTTGTCACATCCTCTCTCTGTTGAACTGCTAGCCGAGTGAAGAAATCGAGACGGTTGAGTGGCAAAATCTGACTTAATTATTTAATTATAAAACTTATATAGACTTTTCAAAGGTCGTCTGGATTGGGTCAATCCAAAACCTCCCCCTAGGCCGACTGGCCAGGCTAGAACTGCCCATGTTTTCCAGAGACCGTTTCAACAACATCCAAACTTTATCTTTATTTATAAAACATACGAAGAAGAAGAGAAAAATTCCCATGGGAAAGAATCTGTGTTACCACAACATCCTTAGGTCCATTCTCTAGAGAATGCTGCCAGGTTGAAATACAAGAGAAAGTGGAAGACAGAAATTTGGTTGTCTACATAGCTTAATTGTGCATTCAATGATTTGTCATAATTTTATTTTAATTTCAATAGGCTTAAGGAAGCTGCTTCCTTGCCAGGGTAAGCCCTAACAGTGCACACCAAGTGCCAGGAAGCCTCATAAAAATCCCCCAATCTATCAATCAATCATCTTCTGTGCTTTTTGAACCATCTAGTCCTAGATTTGTTGCTCTTTATGCTTGGTTTCTGACTGCTGTGAATGGTGATGGCAGGAAGATTATTAAAATGAAGACAACTGCAGCTTTTCCTCAAAGGGGAAAAAAAAAAGCCCTGAAGGTGTGCAGGAGATGATTTGCTGACCTGTACGGTTCTGTGTCTCTGTGAAGCTCTTTTCCCAGGAACATCCAGCAGATGTTTGGAAACATTAGCAGGTATCAAGCCCACAGATGTCATTAAAGGCTTTTTCTTTTTTTGTTTTTTTTTTTTTTCCTCACACAGCTTCATTACTTGGTTGCAAAGAGCAAATCTTTATCCAAAAGTATGTTTAGTTTTATGAAATTCTGACTTTTAGCAAGAAGTTTTAAGGGCAATGGGGAAAAGCTAAAGAAATAGACATATGCATTGTTAACTTTAGTGATTTTTAATGAAAATATTCTGAGAAGATGGGACAAAATCTAAAAAAGCAATATTAGATGACTGCTCGTTTTATCAACAGATTTGCCTGTCTCTTGCAAACTGTCTTTGTATGTTTTATTGGAAAGGACACTTTTTCTTATTTCCTGAATTTGAGGTGTACTAAGTGTAATGTGCCACTATTCTGATAATGGTGGTGCTTTCGATCTAAAAATCACTATAAATTTGAAATAAGTTGTCTTGGATTTACAATAATATTTCCAAATTTTCTTCCAGTACCTGAAACTATAGATACTACCTGTGCCATGTGGTGTAATTCTAAAACAGAGGTCAGAGTCCCCATTTTTCCCTGTTGGAGGAGAGGGACATTAGAGAGTACAGGGGATTTAGCTGACTGAGAACACCGACCAGAAAGAAATCACAAATTATTAACCTTCAACAAACACCCAGTGTTTTCAACTAGCCAGCCTTTCAAGATCTCATTTGACAGACACTCAGGAAAATACTACTGCTTAAGGTTTTTAAGAAGAAAAAGTGCATTTTTTGGGTGGATTCCTGTAGGCAGTCGTAGCATAGGCTCAGTGCAAATGGAACATCTTATAACAGCCCAAGCAAAAATGATTTGTTACAGATTCTCAAATGTAATGTCACTTTCTGCTCATGAACTGACCAATATATTTGGCATAATCTTATAGGAGATAATTAATAAATTGCCCTGAAATAGTTTGGGTTTTTTTTCCAAAGTAGTTAGTCTTTGATATATATATCACAAAAACGTCTATGCAAAAGAAGTGTCAGTCTGTACAAAATTACTTTCACCAAACAGCTCCCACTGAGTGTAAAGGAGTTTGTTTGATTTTTGTCTGCCAGCCTGATGACAGGAAATGGAACCTGTAACTATGGCATCCTGTATATCCTGGATTTGTAGGACAAAATATGAGATGTCCAGTGGTTTCAGGTGTGAAGTCAGTATCTTGTCAAATCTCAGACAGATCCTAGCAGGTTGATGAAATGGGCGTATTAATCTATAAAGGAATGTGCATTTTATGGAAAACTCCCTTGACTTAGAGTAATACTTACTTTTTTCAGGAGACAACTCCTTATTCTCCTTTTTTTCTTTGTGGAAAAACCTAAAATCAGTGAGTCTAATCTCTTGAAGGAAAAAAAGAAACCCAGAATTAAAAAAAAAAAATAAATTTAAAAGTGACTGTGTGCCATTCATATATTCCTCTCTTAATTCAGAGTGTAACAATACTGTGAGTATCTTTGATGTTTCTTCATTCTAAGTCACTAAAACTATCAGAGATGCACCTTGTTGCTATTACTACTCAAATACTTATAATTTAGATGCAATTTTCCTCCAAAATCCAGAGAGCAGCCTCCCTCTTTCCGCTGCCTGCGGAGCCTGCATTGTAGAAAGAAAATAACATTGAAATATTTATTGAGATATACGTGTTGAATGGTGGAATTGGTGTAGCAAATAGCTGGTGCAGAACAGTGTGTTTTTAACACTGTTTTATAAATGCTAAAAGGGTTCCTACAGACAGCCAGTGATTAATAAAGCATTTCATTTATTTCTCTTTACTCTTTCTGTAAATAGGTATTGATTAAAGTAGTAAGTGCTACTGGATTGAATATCTTCAGAGATGGTGCCCTATTCTGGAATGTGATAAGAGAATTTTGGAAAAGTCAGTTGCTTGAAAACAAATGATCAGTGGGGTCTTTTGTATTGAAATATCCTTTTTGCCAATGGAGGAGACACCAGGCATTTTTTATTTATCACAAATCCTTAACATCCATTTTATTTTCTTTACATTGTTGTCTATAATGTGGAATGGATTTGCTCTGGCACCACATTACTGAGTATTAGGTTGAATATTAATTTCCTTCCTGTGATGCATGAATGCAAAGTAGTATTTTTGGGGCACCTTTAAATACACACAAATTGCAGGCAGTTGTCCTAGGGTTTCACAGATTTTAGCACAATGTCCCTTGTGATCCGTGAGCCCACTCATCATTAACGTTCCATATGGTAATAATTTCCTTTTGGCTTGGGTTACCTTATTCCAGCTTTTATCCTTCTACCTAGAGCCTGGTGCCAGCTTACTTATTTTCTAGCACTACTATTTGTGGGAGGTATAAGGCCAAGGTGATTTAGTATGTTCGCTGTAGCCAAGAAATGCTGGAATTCTGTGATGTCAAGATTTTGGTGCTGTAAGTCTCAGTAGGCATAGAGGTGATGCAATTCAGCATCATTGGGTGGAAAATCAGAATGTGTACCTTGTTAGGTGCTTTGTTCTTGGATCACTGTGCAGGGAGCAACTGCAGCCTGATCCACAAGTGCTGTTTGGATGAAAATTCCCCAGGAATGTTTTGTGTTAAATGGGGACAGAAGCTGACAAAGTGCAGCTGGTGCTGACAGGGAACACCTTGAAACATCAGCAGCTGTGCATTAAACCCTCCGGTGTCAGCAGCTACCCAGGAATCCTTTATGGTCGCTGTAGGTTATACCTGACATAAGACCGTAGCTCCTGTCAGGAATGGTTTTATGTGTTTCCCGCCCCAAGCAAACAGGCAGGAATGTGTGCATTGCAGCTCCATCAATGGCACTGGTTCACAGCACAGAAAATTCATTTTGAGAGTGAGGAGCAGTTAAAACAAGACCTCGAGTCAAACTTCTTTTAAAAAATAGGATTTATTGAAGTCTTGTTGTCTTTTCAATAATTAGATGATGCTTTGAAAAGAGCTTGGTAAATAATGAGAAGCTGATTTTAGCTACATCCCTGGTTTAAACTTACTGTCAAAAACATGCAAAGAGCAGAAAGGTGCTAGAAAACTCCTCCTAGCTTGAATTCATTATCTTCAAAACCACTGGGTGCATCACATCTTGAAAGCCCCATATATTTTATTTCTAAAGAGTGTCTCAATTTTTTCAGACAGCAGTTATTACTGTGAACATCTGGAACTTGATGTGAAGCTGTGACACGTGTAAATCATTACAATATTGTCTATAGGCAAGCAACTGCGGTACTGAAAAGTTAATGACAAACAAACTAAATGCACTCTGTTCATCAATGGTATTTTCATCTCCTTAGGGTTTCTTTCAAAACCTCTTAAATTACACCCTGGTTGAAAATGTTATGGCTCGGGGAGGGGGAACAGAATAACAGCAACACAGTAAAACAAAGTTTGCAAATGTGAATGCGGTATTCAGTTCTCCTTATACAACTGGATTTTCAAGAGGTTAATGGGAAGATTGTCTGCATCAACCTAAAGGTTTTGTGTAGCATCTTAGTTTGGGGACATAAAAGGTGTCTGTATACAAAATCTTAGTGCCTTGCTAGGCTTTCCAGACATTGATTGATTCAACCAGTTTTTCCTCTGTTGTCTTTGACATCAGCTATTGTGATATGCCCAAATCATTAAAAAATATATAATCAACATTTATAATGTTACATCAGTCAGAGAGGGGTCACACAGCTCCTACTAATTTGTCTGTCACAAGATGAAGAGGTTCTGGAGGAGCCAGGGCAGAGCAAAGAAGTCCCTCACATTTCCATCCTTCAAATTAAGAGACTTCCACGAGGGCCTGGACAAGAACTGCAGGCAAATTGTGCTCTGGAAAGGTCTTTGTGCATAAATAGCACTTTATCCACACAGTGTATCACAGAAGTGATGTCACCCTTGCATCACAAGATGTTTGTGAAAATTAAAAATACTTGTTAGTCATAAAGTAATATCCCAATAGGAATTTCACAGGGTCATTCAAATTTAGCCATAGTTGATTGTCTCAATGTCACAATTTCTTTGTGGATATTTTTTTTCAGTAGGCAAACCTTGTTAGTCTCTCAGCAGATGAATACCCATTAATTTTTTTTTTTCCCTGAAGCCTTCTGATAATAATCATGACAGGTAGTTTTAGAGTCTTAGCTTTTTGGAAAATATAGCATTTTCAAATAAAAATGTTTAATTTGGAAAAATAGGTAATGTGGAGCTGACGTGTATATGATGTGCTATTTTCACCTTTTCTGCTGCTGTGCTGTTTCACCAGCTTTCTTACAAATCCTCATTGGAACGAAGAGTGTGATAAAAGTAACAGCTTCCATCTCAGAAGTAAAATTACAAACTTGGATGGTAGTTACACCTCAGTTTGTTGCAAAGGAGAAAAAAACTGTAATTTCAGTACATTTAGAGTGCGTAAGTTAGATTTTCTTTAAAGAGCTACAGACCTTTCCTTCATTTGTATTAACAGGAAGATCGGGAAGATGCTCCTGAATGCAAAAGTTATGAGACCCAGTTACTGCTGCCCCTTGGCATGGTGACACACACAGTTTTGATTTCTGCTGGGACTTGGCAGTTGTACAAGCTGGTTGCGGTATGTGACAGTCTAGTAAAGGTAACTCAGGTTCTGCCGAGTGACCTGGCCATGTCCCTGAAAGCAGGATGAGTTAAACCAGTGACTGCTAACCAGAGCTAGGTCAGGAAGTGCTGCCTCACACATCATTCCTGTGCACAGCACAAAGCAGAGTCCCCAAAGAATCTCTTAGCTTGTCTTCTCCCAATCCCAGACCTGCTGAACTATTGCTCTAACCCAGCTATAAAGCTCAGAATAGTTTTACTCTATCTCTAAACTGAAGCTTTCTCTGTAACAGGTAAAGAAGCACTGCTCTATTCATACCCATACAAAATATTTTCCACGGCTCTTGCCTGCCTGCACAGAAACAAACATAAGTGACTTTTCATTTCAGCTGCCTCAACTACCCAGTGCCCTGAGAGAGAGGAAAGTCGGCCAGGCATTTCACCTGGTCACTTGTTCACCTAGACAGATATAATACTCAAATCTTACATCAGTGTTCATCTCAGTAAAGATATTTACAAAATAATTTTCTCTTCATAGGTTTAACTTCCGTGGGTTGAGTTTTTTGATATAGCCTTTATACAGTAATATAGGGATCGAGTACATCAATGTCATTTTTGATCAGATTGTCATTAAAATGTCTGCTTTCAATGTGCACTCTGTCTATGGCAACTCTTCACAGGCTACCACCAGATTCTCTGCCTTAGACTCATTGTCACCAGGCATTATAGAAGTGATGAGCTCAGTCAAAATGTGCTATACAAGTGGTTATCTCAATTTTCTGGTTCAGCAAATTACATTGCTCCAGAGGTTCTGTGGTAATGGTTTACTGTAATGCAATGTAAAATGTAATGGTGTGGAGAATATTGGTGAGCAGCTAAAGGCCAAACTCATGGAGCTGTTTGAGCTAATTCCGAGGTGGTATTTGAGGTTGTAGTAACATCCTCTTCTGAGTGCTAAATATAAATGCCCTTAATCTGAAATAGGGGCTGAAATAGCATGCAAAATATGAAGTGCTGTACATCTCTGGTAGAAGGAGTTTCTTCTCATTGGCCCAACTGACACGGTTTCAAGGGTTTTGAGTCTTTACTGTAGCACTCCTGATTACTTTCATGGACATTTAGACTGCTAAATCTTCAGTATTTTGGTGTGAAGCAGGTGTTGGCAAGAGGGAAGACTGGTTCAGACCCCGGTTTTCGAAGGCTTCCTGGTGCTAGACAGTGTTGAAGGATGTAACTAGAAGAATTCTTTTTTACCAAAGTCATAAACTGCACACTGGAATAAGCACACAGATATGAAATTGAAACCATGTGAACAGAAAGCCCCACGCAATGCCTGGTGACAAAACAAGTGCGAGTATGAAAACAATGTAATATAATGCAATGGATCTTGGACATTTCGCACGTCTCTGAGAGCTCTTTACCAAAGACTGAGNTCGCACGTCTCTGAGAGCTCTTTACCAAAGACTGAGTTTTGAGGTGCATTTCACCTCAAATGAGCAAAAAGTAGATTTTTCTTAAGCCACTTTGACATCAGAAGCACCTACTTGGCTTCAAATGTTGTCTTTGTTGACATTGTGACAAGTTTCCATTAAATTTCTGTTTCCCTTTATTCCCAAGTCTCTCTATCCCTTTTTGACTACTGTTTTCCCTCTGTTTTCTCTTTCCTTTTCTACTTCCCTCCTGGTTCCCTAGGGAGATGAGGTTCATGGTAGTTAAATGATTCATAGAAATAGCAAAGAATCAAAGCTAGCTCGGTCTGGGAGTCTAACACAGTAGGCTGATCCACTGGGTTGCTTTCATATTTCATCTTTCATCTTGCCATGCCCCAGCCAGCTGCCAGTTAACACTCGCAGCTTGGATGTTCCCGTGGTACAATCAGATGGCAAGAGGAAGTTTCTCTCAATGGTAAAACAGAGGATCACAGCCAAACCAATGTTTTTACTTTTTACTGGGCGGATGTACAATATGAATTATTAAGGAACAAGTGAACAACAATGCCGCCAGTAAGGTGACTTTTACTAAAATTTAAGTGATTTTTAGTGTAGTAATACAAAAGCAATTTGAAGTGTTAACACTGACCTGAGCTTACGGTTCAGACACAAACAGTCAAAAGTAATTTTGCGTAGCACGGCGATGTCTTTTTTTTGTTTGGCTGGGAAATCTAGTCCATTCATT
>VYZT01002626.1:2985-29220 GCA_013400735.1 Pomatostomus ruficeps
TCAAAGGGGAATTGCCAACAAAGCGGAAGAGACTGTCTGTGGGTTTGTGTGTTCTTATTTGTTGTGGTTACTATTGTTGTTGTTTTGTCTGTCCTATTATATATATATATAAAATATATTAGTAAAGGACTGTTATTCCTCTTTTCTCATACCATTGCCTGAAAGCCCCTTGATTTCAAACTTTTGCCAATTCGGAGCGAAGGGCGTTACATTCTCCTATTCTAAAGGAGGCTTCTGCCTTCTTTAGCAAATACCTGTCTTTGAAACTAGGACATTGTGTTCATTTACTTTTGATAAAATCTACTTGAAAACCAGGATCTGTATAAGAAATTACACTATTGATAATACCTCAGAGTGCAAAAATTGGCAGAAAATAATTTTATGACTGCAGTATGTTTTACTTTCAAAATATAGTAATTTAAATGAAAGAGTTAAGTGATAAATGTATTTGCAGTAAATTCACAATTATATGATTCTTGGCATTGTACCTTCTGTTATGCAAAATTAAGGGGTTTTTTGTGTACAAAACTGTCCCAATTTTTAAATTAATGCATAATTTCTGATCTCTTTTTATGAGGACTAGTCAAAATTTTAATCTGAACTTTTAAAGGTTTTTAAATTTATTCTTGGTTTTTAATTCTTAAATATTGTAATAACGTATGCTTAATCAATAGTCCAAAATACTTTCTCACATAAACAGTGCAAACACGTTGCTCTTCTCATCCCTTTTCTTAGGTTTTTTTTCATGAATACTTTATTTCAGATGTATAAAAATAAATTTGTTGTATGGTTTTCATTATTTGAAAATATTACTGATGATTGAAGTATCTTGCTGATTTTACTTGAGAATAGTTAATAATATTACTACTGAAAACCACTTTAATTTCTAATGCCAGCATGTAAATTAATACCTTGCATTGTCAAGAAAGCCATAATGCTCTCTTACTAAAATCTGTTCTTTTCAAGAATAAATGTTAAGCGGGATATTTACTTAATACTGAAATAGCAAAAATTGAAGTGATATTGAAAGAAGCAAATCATACTTTAATTCTATTTCCCAGTACCTTTCTGTGATTAATTTCATAATGTTTATCATGTTTATTTCATTATGTTTATCCCATAAGTTCAATGGCTTTTAACTAAGAAGTTTAAATACATTAGACAATACATTAGTCTTTATAACAAGAGAAATGTTATCCAACAGAAGTAGCTCAGAGTTTATTCCTTTCGTAAAAAAAAGAAGTAGCACTTCTTGGGGGACCTTTTTCTTTCGTATTTGCAGTGAAACATTAATAGCCTAACTGATATTTCTTAAAATGGGTATATTTATATAAAGTCTTAATCAGAATAGCAATTAAGTTGAAATCTGCTGTTGCAATATTATAACAGCATTTCCTGCAGTTGTCTTATAGACAGAAAATACAAAGTGTCAATTTATTCCTTTCACCATATTAATCAACAGAAATGCTTGCATTCATATGGCAATATTATGATGTAGGAATAAGGACCCCTACCAGATTTAGACAGATAAAAAATTCTTCTAATTTGAGCTTTTTCCATAGAAATACAGGGTTTCCTAACATCTAGAGCAGTGTAAGCATGGTAAGACTTTCAAAATTTATTGAGAACTATTTTTATAGAAAGTTTCAAAGCAGTATTTTATTCTTTCCAGGAGCTCATATAAACCCTTTATTTGCTTTTCATTTTCGTCTGTACAAAGAACAATCAGGACCTTACATTTCAGAAGTCTCTATTCTTTCCTGGTAGCTGCATTACTGTGATCATCAACAATAACCAGCCATAACAAATCTGTACATGAAAGAAGACTCATAAAAGGACAATGATGACTAATCAAACATCTCTCTTGAAAAACATTCAAAATGCAAACTTTAGGTCATTAATTCTTCAGATTTTTCTTTCATATGGTAATGTGATTCACTGACTCAAGGTTGTCAAGTGACTTCGAATATATTTTGGGTCAAGGAAGAAACTTGTGGGCTTTGTTAAATGAAATATGCCATGAAAATCCACATTTCATTTATTCACAATTCATTTAAAGTACTTTTAACTTTTCATTTTTCTGTTACAATTATTAATACTATTAAGATAATTCTAATCCTCTGTTCCACATGACATTGGCATGTAAGTTTCTAGGGGCACAGAACTCTTTAGGGCTTTTCAGAGGGAGAATGCATCTAGATACTGGGATAATTTTTAGAGAACTGGAAGTTGCTTTCTGTCTGTGAAAAGATTAATGTGTTTGGGTATGAAATTTAGTACTAATCAGGGTACAGCATAATTATATATTGTTAAAGATTATTCAGGATTCTAAATCATAGTAAACACACATGGGCAGATAGAGACCACATAATGCATAATTTGGAATGATGCTGTCCCTCTTTTGGAAGCATCTATCTCTTGGATTACAGATTAAAATTTATGCATGTGCTTAGTATTTAATTTTGGCATGCAGGGAGTACCTTCTCACTTTGTTCACTTTTATAGCCCTGATATCTGTCCTGAAGGAAATACCCATGTTTTTTTCTTTTTAGTGGTAGTAATCCAATGGTGTTTCATCATCTCCCCTTTTGAATAATTACTGTGTCTGAGGTACATATGAAGGTGGATTCTGAGGTTAGTTCTTCCTGACTGAGTGAATATTGTCACACCTTGCACTTTTCACAAGGTAGAAAGCTCTATCTAAATAACCAGGGGTTGTTCTATGCCTCTTCAGAAGTATGAGGTCACTATGAAAGCTTTGGTGATGCTGCTCTTTGCCTCTTCCATTGCCTTGTAGTCTCTTCCAAGAGTGGAATAAAGGAAAGGAGTGGTCATTTTCTTTCCAGGGAGGTGGTATCCCCTTTTTCCCCAGTAGAAGCTGAATTTCATCCTTCATGACTCATGTTCAACAGGGTGGAAAGGGAGTGGTTCCATCTCTCAGATGATCAGTTATGTAGAATATGTGCAATTTTGCTCAATATCATTCAGATCAAGTATTCAGATCCCCACAATCATAGCAGCAAATCACTGGGATAACAGAGCAGCTGAGGGAGATCTGTCAGGAAGCAGCAAATGCAGAGCTGCTCCAGAGGGAAGGAAGGAGGGAGCTGAGGGTACCAGCAAGGCAAGGCAGCAATCAGTGCAGTCCCATGGTGCACCCATTGTCAATCACTGAACCAATACCAAACTACTCCTTTTGTGCTCATTAGGCTTGACTTCCCTTTTGGCAGTACCTGAGTGCTTTACACTCCAGATCTCAAATTGAATGTCCTTCACTGAGTTGAAGATCTCCAGATCTCAGATGTGCTTCACCTGCTCTCTGCAGCATGGTGCTGAAAGTCATTTGGAAGTACATCTAAGAAAGGACTTTTGGTGGGTTTTAACTGGGAAAAATGAGAAACAGGATGACACAAAGTTACAGAAAATTCTCAGAATATTGCTGGTCTGAGAAGTTCTAGCAATGGTACAGGTAACTATGCTGGCATAGGATTGATATTGTGGTCTTTTGAGAAGCTACAGCTCGGTGAATTTCCACAAGTTAAAAAGCACAGCAATATTCATTTAATGTTTGATGCAATTCTCTCTTAATGAAGTATGGAATAGACATGGAGGAGAAAGCTGAACATAATATGGTTTCCAGGGAAACATGCTTATTAAGTGAATTTCCTGATCAAGTGCATCCTGATTTAATAAAAATATATCAATTGTTTTGACATAATCAGGAAAGATAACTATGGAGTAGAAAAACTTTGAAACAGATTATTGAAATTGAGACAACATGAAACAGCTTTATATGACTTCTGGTTTCTAAATAATAGCTTCAATTTCAATTTCTTTTCTTTTCCCCCTTATTCACAAGTTTTAGCCTCTAGGAGATTCATAAATATAGTGTTTATCACAAGTTAGCCTATGTTCTAAAAAAAATGAATAGGAGGGAGGAATGAAGAATTTTTTTTTTTTTTAGGGAAATGAACAAATGTTTCCATCTGCTTTAAAAATTTTATTTATATATTTTTTTCCATTTTCTATTCATTTTTAAAGTGAATTTCTAAATTGAAAGAAAATGAGATTCAGTTTTTATTTGTGGTTGGCAAATGAAGTCTCAGAATTTTGGGACAGAACAGTGTTCACAGATTATTGCTTCTTTATTTGAAACACCCGGCAACTCAACTGAAAGATTCCAAAGATAAATATTTGCTTTTAGAGCCTAAACACCTCTGAGTGGCAGTTTAAAAAGAAGTCACCAGTATTATTGTCACACTTTGATCCTTACTGATATAAGCTTGCCATAAAAACCTTTGTCATCAATTTCATTAATTCCATAAAGCATTAGAAAGTCTATGTAACTTAATATTACCTCAAATTTGTGCAGAGAAAACTGGTAATTTCATTTCTTAGCTCTCTTGTGCCTGTATTCTGTTTAGTTAATGTTGACAGAGGACTCTGTTTGGTTCAGTAGTTCTAAACATGTTAAATAATTTTGCAAGAGAAAGCATCATCCTGCCTAAAATCTGGACATGATTTGTCTTCAGGTCTTTGATTTTTCTAGTCTACTGTGCAGTGTGCTGAACACTTTAAAGAAAAAAAACTCACAAAAAGAATATATGAAAAATCTTAATATTATGAGATAAAAATTAGCCTAGTGTTATGAAATATGCCTAGCACCACTGTTTATAAGCATACTTTTAATATTCTTATTTAGGAACATTAATTGAAGAATAAACAGAACAGGCACACACAAATACCAGAAACCTTTATAGAATCACAGAATCATAGAATGGTTTGGTTGTAAGAAATCTTGAAGATTATCTCGTTCCAACCCCCCTACCACAGACAGGTATACCTTTCACTAGATCAGGTGGCTCAAAGCCCCATTCAGCCTGGCCTTGAACACTTCCAGGGTGGGGCATCCACAATTTCCCTGGACAACCTGTTTGAGTGCCTCACTAGCCTCACAGTAAAAAAAAATTCTCCTACTTCAAACCTAGTCTCTTTCAATTTGAAATGATTCCCCCTTATCCTGTCACTACATGCTCTTGTAAATAGTCCTGCCCCATCATTCCTATAAATTTCCTTGAGGTACTGGAAGGTTGCAATTACGTCATTCCAAAGCCTTGTCTTTTCCAGGCTGAACAATCCCAATTCTCTCAGTCTTTCCTCATAGGAGAGGTGCTCCATGCCTCTAAGCATCTTGGTGGCCCATCCCTGGACTCGCTCCAACAGATCCATGTCCTTCCTATGCTGGGACCCCAGAGCTGGATGCAGCACTGCAGGTGGGGTCTCACCAGGGCAGAGCAGAGGGGCAGAATCCCCTCCCTGGCCCTGCTGCCCACGCTGCACTGGATGCGGCCCAGGACACGTTTGGCTCTCTGGGCTGTGAGTACGCATGGCCAGGTCATGTCCAGCCCCTCGTCCTGCACCCCCAGGTCCTTCTCAATAGGGCAGCTCTTCATCTGCTCATCCTCCAGCCTGTGTTGATACTGGGGGCTGTAACAGGTATTGTCTTTCTTCCAACCATAGACTCATTTCATGACTGATGCCTTAAAATCAGAAGCAGGATGACAACTTTCTACATGTATCAGCTGTTAATATTTTAGATCTCACAGAAAATGCATTATCTGCAAAGGACTGACAGATTGACAAAGAATGGTCCAGCATGTTTCTGCAGCCATTAAAGTCCAGATGAAATAGCTGAGAGTTCTTGAAAGGAATCTAGCTTCCTGTCTTTAGGCAACTGCAAAACAATTTGCATATGTTTGCATATATGTGTCTGTGGGAAGGTACATCCTCAGGCTCTGGGAATGAAATTCTCCTGCTTCCTGGCCTTTAGCTGCTTCTCTGAATATTATTTAGTGTCCCAGATAGATGTTCTGTGATATCTAGAAATTTACCACACTGTACAGATATGCTGTTATATGCAATTAAATCCTGCTCTAATTTGGATGCCTTAGGTTATCTGAGATATCTGCATGAGCATTGCACTTCTCTGGCCTGACATCAGTGGGATCACAGAATCAAAGAATCATCAGGTGGGAGTAGACCTCAGGAGTTCTATAGTGCAACTCCTGCTCAGAGTTAGGTCAGCTGTGAGGTTAACCCAGACTGCTTAATTCAGTGGGCGCTTGAAAATTTACACAGTGATTTATGACATCTCAAAAGCTGGTAGATACATATATACAAGCAAGTGAATCAAACACTTAACATTTACAGCTTGCAGCCTTCTTTGGAAACATAATAGAATATTCTTTCACCGATATGCACTGAGCACTGTTGGTTTTGGGGTGAGGCATTGTTTTGGTTTGGATTTAAAAAGTAAAGGATGTTCCTGCAAAGAGATGCCTTCTGGGTCCATTCAATGTTATGCGGGAAACCATTAAAAATAAGTCAGCCTACAAGAGAATCTTTAGTTTTCCTCAATGCCTTCACTAAAAGATTAATAAGATTGTAGTCTTAAGGGCTAGTGAAACACTGGCCCTGAAATAATTTAAATATCAATTAACTATTTAATTTTCTGTCTGTGTTCCAAGGAAAATAGTTCTGCAAAACTGTGTATTCTAGAATTAAGAAATATACTTGTGACATCCATTTGTGTTTGTCTCTCATTGCATGGTATTGCTTTTCTAGGAATTTCTAGGATTTTTTACTCACTTAATGTCATCCACAGATATTGGCTGACCTGGAAAACCATGCGCTTTTTAAGGATGACCTAGAATGCCAGAAGCTTATTCTGGAAGCCATGAAATATCATCTTTTACCAGAAAGAAGAACTCTCATGCAAAGTCCAAGAACTAAGCCTAGAAAATCTACAGTTGGAACACTTTATGCTGTTGGAGGAATGGATAACAACAAAGGTATTAGAGGATATTTGTTGCTTTATGAGTTATACTTCACATTTTCTTTGTCAGAAAAAGGTGAAATAACTTTTTATTCCAAGATTGGTTGGGGGGGGGGGGGGTGTCTAAATCAGTCAAGAAATGCTACCAAGACTTTTGGTCCAATGAAAATCTACTGATATTTAAGGAAAAGCATAATACAGTTAAATAAAAGAAACTGAGTCTTGAGTTCATTCTTTGTTCAAAATTATTATAATTTTCAGAACGAAATTTAACAAAAAACTTAGAATGATAGTAATACACCTTAACTGTAGACTTCCGGAAATTATTTTTCCTTTATAAATAAGTCAAATACTTCTCTCAGTTTTTTTAACCTATGAAAAAAGGCAGTTTGATATGCAGTGTATTCCATCTTTAAGCAATTGTCTAAAATATTATGGATGATTCATGGGTCTTCCAATGCAGAAATAAATCTTTTAGAGAAAAAAGATAACTAGCTTCAACTAGATTGCTAGTTTGTCAACAGATAAAGGAAGGTGAAATTATCCCCATTTTTCTGTGAAGAAAAGTAGGAAGAAGTGGTAATTTTATTAAAGGATTTTGTTGCTATTTGTTGGGAATAAGAGTTATGAAGATAGGTTGTGCTTTTGTTTCTGTTAAGTCTAATCCACTGATTTCTTGAATGGAATGAAACAAGATACTTGAACTAAAAGCTAGCTATATTATAAGCTTATATACTCAAAAAGGCTTTCTTATTATTATTTTTTTATGATATTTGCTAACAATTCCCCAGCATTTAAATTTTCATGTCCATATTTAGACTGAAGACTATGCCTTCAGAAGCACTAGTTCTAATATAAAATAAACTGTACTTTAAAAAAGTATGGTATGAAATTTTGTCTTCAGTGTTTCACAACTGTGTGTCTAGTTGCTGCAATTGCAGTTGTTTCACTAAATAGCTGTGGCAATATTGTTTGCAAAATGACATGGCATGTTTTCCCCATCAAGTTACATCAGTGAGAAGAATGTATGACGTTTGTGCCTGTGTGAGAAATAAATGGATGGCATCAAGAGAAGTATGACAAGCAAGTTGAGGCAACTTCATGGTAATGTCATGAAGCTGAGTCAGGGGAGGTTTAGATTAGATGTCAGGAAAAGGTTTTTCACCCAGAGGGTGTTTGAGCACTGGAACAGGCTCCCCTAGGAAGCGATCACAGCACGAAGTCTGTCTGAGTTCAAGAAGTGTGTGGACAATGCTCTCAGGCACATGGTGTCACTCTTGGGGATGTGCTGTGCAGGGCCAGGGGTTGGACTAAATGATCATTGCAGGTCCCTTCCAGCTCAGCATATTCTGTGCCTCTGTGATTCTGCCCTTCTACCCCACTTTCTTGAGGCCCCATGTGGAGTATTGTCCCCACCTCTGGGATCCCATAATGACATGGAGCTTCCAGAGTGAGTTCAGAGAAGAGCCACAAAGTTGATCAGAGTGCTGGAGCACCTCTCCTATGAAGGCAGGCTGAGAGAGCTGGGACTGTTCATCATGGAGGAAAAAAAGGCTCCAGGGAGACCTTATAATAAGCCATCTTCCAATACCTAAAGGGGCCTACAAGAAAGCTGGGGACAGAGTTTTTACAAGGGCATGTAGTCATAGGACAAGGGGCAATGACTTTAAACTGAGATCATAGGTTTACATTGGATATTAGGAAGGAATTTGTTACTGGGGGTGGTGGTGAGACACTGGCGCATGTTGCCCAGAGAAGTTGTCCCATACCTGCAAGTGTTCAAGGCCAGGCTGGATGAGGCTTTGAGCAATGTGGTCTAGTGAAAGGTGTCCCATCCCATGGCACAGGGGCTGGAACTAGATGATCTTTTGGGGTTGAAGGTCCCCTCAAACGCAAACTGTTCAGTGTTTCTATGACAATAAGAAATTGTTGATGAAAGAACCAATACATATAGATATTCTTAAAGTAACTGCAGATTATTTTTGTTCTTTTAACATTTATAAACAATTATGTAGCTAAATGTTAGGCATGGATGTGCACAGAGCATTGTCTTTGGATGATAAAATACAAATTTCCTCTTACTTAGGATAAATTACAATAAACACAAGCATTCAGGTAGGAAATGACAATAAACCCAATTTGGGTGCAGCTGTATTTGTTCTTATTTACTATTAATATCTGTTCCTCAATAAAAATACAGAAATATTTAGGAAGACAGCACGAAGCTTAGCACCACTGCAACATCAACACACAGCCTATTTTGCAGATTCAGGTCAGGCAGAAGCAGTTAATTTCTGTAGCAGCAGGAGAAAACACAAAGCAACAGAGGTTCAGCCTTCTGTTGATGCAATCTCTGACTGAAAACTACCAGGACTTTTATGTGTTTACAGCAGATAAAAACCTCTTTGAGCAGGGGCTTGATATGGCAGAGGAGCATCTGCATAGCAGGAGCCTGTGTCACAGCTGATGCAGATGTACTCCCAGTAACCCCGCTCTGCAGCTGTGCTGTCTCGGCTTGCATCTGTTCAGCTTATCCCTCTTGTGATCCTGCTGTGTTCTTCACTAGCTTTTATGTCCAGTGAGTCTTGTTTCCATACATCCGTTCAGGAGACCTCAGTGCTGTTTTCCTGTTTTGCAGTCACTGAGTTCATAAAGCAATCCCGAATATTTGGGCTGGGAGATGCTGCTGATACTGTATTATCTCTCCTCAATAATTAATAACTTATTTTTTCCCCCACAAATTTCTTCACTGAAGGTCTGATATGGATGGTTGCAATTCACAATGATATATTTTTAATGCTTCCTGATGTTTGCTACCAAATGTGAAACCGTCACAAATAATTGGATGAGCTAAACTAATTAGCAATTTATTAACTAGCATATAAAGTACTGGCTAAGTGCAAATATTATGAAAGCATTTGAAGGTTATGTGGTTCATCACATAAAAAGTAGCCTAGCATGCTAAGTTTGTTTTGAAATGTCTTCTATAATTATCTTCCTTTCCATAAAAACGAAGTGATAATTAAACTCCAGCAAACAGCAACTGGAATTTTGCCTGATGTGAAAAATTAATGCAGCATAGTACTAAATGGATAGAAAGGAAAGTATCAAAGTTATATGAATTTGTATTTTTAATTTCCTAGAGGAACTAAAAAAATGTAAATATCTGTTTCTACACACTTTTGCTTATTTATTAATTTAATTTTAAACGTGCATATAAGAAACACATTTTCTCAATATGTCTGCATTAGTGGAATGGGATGCATTAATAGATTGGGGGTATGTGGTTCTGACACTTTTACCCATTAATATCATCTCACTGACTTCTCTAATTTGGATTAGCAGGATTTAATAATCTAATAGTATACAAAAGTCCACATATAAAGGAGGATGATAGACTGAAATAAATGAGTAATTGCAAGAAGTAGACGTACAACAATTTTTAGGAATGATTAAGCACTGACTTCCTGCAGCCATCCTGGAATCTGAAAAACAGAGCAGAAGCCAAGTGGTAGAACATGATGTATATGGTCTATGATAGATGGTGCTATGGAAAATTATCAGCAGGAAAATATGCAGCAAGGTCAATAATCAAGCAGTGCTGTAGTGATGTCAGAATGCTCGTTAATTTCTCATGAGGTGTCCTAGCCTGTCTCACTAGGTAGCAGTTGGAATAATAAGGGACAAGGAGAACTTGCAGAAAAAGAAAACGAAAGTGTTACAGTAACCATGATCCAAACCCACTGGAATATATTACTTTTGGAATAGTCCTAGACTAGTTCATCAAAGTCCTAGATTAGTTATTTGTTTACTGAATTCCAATCTCTAAGTAAATACAAAGGAAAAAGAAATGAAAAGTTTTGTGAGCAAGAAACCCTTCCATAAAAATGTGGCAGATCATTTAATAAAGAGATAGAACAATCAGTTTACTGAAACACTGATATTAAATGTGTGTTTTTCATTAATCTTCTGACAAGATATAAAATCTGCTGCAAAAAATGCCCTGATGGTAAACAGGTGAGGTGCATCATTAGTTTGTATCAAGCAATATTAAAAGTTCTTTGATTGTTGTATAGATACTTTGTAGAAAGATTTTTGCTATTGCCACAGATACATGAAAAAAATTAACCTTTTGAAATATGAAATTGAGGTCTCCAGTCATTTTTACACACCTATGTTGCATATTTTTCCTTTTATATAATGTATTTTTAATCATTGCAATAATCCTTTTTGCTTCATAAATATGGTTTATCAGATGTGGTTTATTGCTTTTTTATATCTATATATTAAAAATTATTTCACAGGAATGTCATCTAGCATAGCTACATGAAGTTACTCTTCCACTGAATTTTGAAGATGTCCTTGTTTTTCTGGGTGTTTTTAGTTTTGGTTTTGTTTTTTGTTTTGTTGTATTTTATTCCTAGCAAGACATTTCTCAAAGCAGATTTTGTTTAAACTTTATTTATCTTAATTTTATAATTTTAATTCTCATACAGGCATATTCAAAAACCTATTGAAAATACTGTAAAAAAGGCAAAAATAGGGAAACATCATGTTTTTCCTCTTAGATGATTCTTCTGGCTTCTTGAGATATGTGTCTGAGTTGTCTGTGACTTGAATCTGCCGCCTTTCTCTTCAGTTTAGTGGGAATTTGTTAAAAAAAAAGAAGAACGTGAAATCCCTCAAGATGGTTATATGGCATTTTGCAAGTTGTAGAAATTGCTACAAACCATTTGTCTTCACATACATAAAACATTTGACAGCATTCATTATCTATCCATTTGATGCACAAAACTATCTTGAGTAAACATCTTATCTTCATCTTACTTGCATTTTCATTCAAAATATACAATGTATAGTAACTGTGTTTAATTTTCAGAATGTGAGTGCTTAAAGTCCTGTATTTGTATAATACACAAACAGCAATATCTACTTAAGAAGATAGAGTATTTTGCTTTAAAAGAAAGGAAAGTCCAAAGTGGTTTTTTCTGAATATTTCTCCCTGGTGTGCTTTTTGAAAAGTTTTATGTAAATATGCATACTTTGTAAGAAAACTTATGTATGTGTATATGTGTACATATATATATATGTACATATATAGATGTGTGTATGCATGTGTGTATATATAATATAAATTAATAATATAATAAACATAGTAATAAATATAAGATATAAACGTTCTCTTAAAAGTTTGAGGCTGTGGCATAGTACAATACCTCATATTTTATGTTGTACTTTAACTCTTTCGTCTAATCCAGCATACAAATGGCTGGATACATGGCTGAGGCTTCCTGCATTTAATGATAGCTAGTACTCAAAATACATTGTTGCTAATAGTTTATTATTATTATTATTATTATTATTAGTAGTAGTAGTAGTAGTAGTAGTAGTAGTAGTAGTAGTAGTAGTAGTAGTAGTAGTAGTAAGAACCTGGCTAATTTTCTTATTCCTGCCCAGCTGCTGGAGCCCATCGTGGAACCCAGGAACTCTGCTCAGTCTGAAGGATGCTTCTGCTATTTTCCCATTGTCAGGTTCAAGAGCAGTGAAGTTAAATGTGTGTACCAGAGTCAGACACAGAGACACACAGATGCCCACAGGATACAGACAGGCTGGTCAGACAGACCATCACAAAGTGCTGATCCCAGCACCCCCACATTTGGGACTCTTACCACACACAGGCACAGACAGCCATGTCCCTTCCTCTCCTTGGGCTGGCAGAGGCAGAAGCAGACACACACCACACTCCCGAGGTTCACAAGCACATGCATATTTCTGGATGCCCCAAATCCCTGCTGCCCTCCTCACTCAAGCCTGTCTTCCCCAGAGCTGGGTTTCAAAATGCAGCCCCAGTGGCTGACAATTAAAGACCTCATTGGCTCCAGTAGCTGGCACCACAGACCAGCGATGTCAGCTCTGGTCTGACTCCAGGTGCAGCCCCTGTCAGGCAGGAGCATAAACAAATGTGCTGTTGTTACCCGTGGCATAAATAGATGTTCACAAAAGATCTGAGAAGTGAGAAATTGATGGTCCTTCTTGCAATCCTACTCTTTTTAATTGATAACATCACATATATGTCATTACCATTCCTCTGTATGAGTTCTGCCTTTGGTGCTAATTTGTTTTCACCTTTGTTTTTCATGAGGACATTTGTTATCTTAGAGAATCATGTAGTCATATCCTTAAAATACCTCAGGAGGACAATAAGCCAAAATAAATAATGTCTCTGCCATTCCAGGCAGCTGTCTGCATACCACTTTTTATTTCGATACCTACAGTTTTTCTCTGAAATCTTGTCTGCTCTATTGCTCCAGTGTTTTCAAGTACCAGAAGTGAGTAATTTTACTGAGATAGATGTGAAGGACCAGTTAAGAGTACACGGGTTGTTTAGGCTGCAGAAAAGAAGGCTCTGGAGAGATGTTATCACTCTGTACAACTACCTGAAAGGAGGTTGTAGCAAGGTGGGAGCCAGTGTCTTTCCCCTAGCAACAAACAATACAACAAGAGAAAATGACTGCAAATTTCACCAGGGGAGGCTTTGATTGGATATTAGGAAAAATTTTCCACTGAAAGAGTTGTCAAACACTGGAACAGGCTGCCCAGGGAAGTGGTTAAGTCTCCAACCCTGGAGATATTTGAAAGATATGTAGATGCAGCACAGAGGGACATGGTTTAGTGGTTGACTCAGCAGTGCCGGGTTAAGGGTTGGACTCGATCATAAAGGTCTTTTCCAAACAAAATAATTCTATAACTTGGTGTTCATATGACTCAGTTCCATGTAATACATTTCACCATTCTTTCTTATATTTTCTGAAATTCATTTTTTCAAAAAATTGACATATTTAAAGGGCTTTTCTAAACATAAAAATATGTGTTGGCATAATCCAGTGTTCTCCCAGACCTTCTCTAGCTAGCAATGGGAAACAGTTGGAACATAATTTACCTTAATCCTGAAATGCACTAATAAACAAGTAATATTTCATTAGCTTTAGGTCAACACAGTACCCATGACCAACTCTGTTTTCCTTTTTCATGCTTTCTGGAAGACTCAACAGGAAAATAATAATGGAATATATAAACAGGAACAACAACACAAAGAAGTATCTCTCATCGGAATCATCAAGATAGCATAGTAATGAGGTTGTCATCATGGTGGGTTTTAATGAGAAAATTAGAATACCAGAGTAAGTGGCAGGCAGGCTATGCAGAATGAATAACTAAAATTTTCAGTGTTTGTATTGCAAATATGCATTGAAACTTACTTTTACTTTTAGGTTCCTTAAATAGAAAATATGTAAGTTAGCTGTTTTAAAAAAAAAATTTAAAAATCCACTACTTTTTAAAACAGAAAACCAGACAATGGGTTTTGGGAGAATTAGTTTCTCTTTTGCAGAAATTTGTACTTTTTAATATAGCCCAAGAGTTCATTATTGAATATATGTTTGATAAACTACAAAGAGAGTCTTATTTTTCATTTGATTCACACAAAAATAAACAGAAGCCAAAATGAACTGTTTCAAGAAATACATATATATATATATATCCTATATTTAGCTTGCAACAAAACATTCTGGAGAGAGAAACCATAATTAATGAACTAACAGGAAGTAACCTCATGAAGTTCAACATGGGGAAGCACAGAGTCCTGCACCTTGAGAGGAATAACCCCTGGAACCAGTATAATTTGAGGGCCACCCAGCTGGACAGCAGCTTGGCAGAAAAGTGCCTTGGGTCATTTTGCCCCAAACATCTGCCTAACAATTCTTCAGATATTTGGAAACAGCAAAATTGCACATGCAGATTTCATCCCTTGTAACAGATCTAGGGAGCAGAAGAAGCTGTACAGAGCAGCAACCCTCTCTATCCACTGTTTGCTCCATGACAGACCTTGCATGGGAATTTGAAAGCATGTGATGCTATCAAAGAGGAAGACATGAGGGGATTACTTTTCCCTGTTTTAATTTGCTTTTGGTTTCGCTTGAAGGCAATGAGAAAGGTTTGCCTCAATACTTACTGCAGAGGTGAGAGATGTTCCCAGTGGATTTCCTCCCTGGCAGGTGGTAGCATGAGATGTCACTTTACATACCTCACTACTAAGACAATGCAATGCATCTCTTTGAGGACTGGGGCTACATCAAGAATTAAGGAAACAGTCTTTTTCTGGGCAATTATCGGAAAAAAAGATGGGCAAAATACCACTATTTGAGGTTTAAATACTCCTCTATCTCTTCTTTTTTTCAGTCATCAGATTGCTTGCTTCTTCCTTACTCTGTTCAGATCTCACTGGAAATAGTGCTTTAACAGCATCTCAGAGAGCTGATGAAAGGACTGGAGCATCTATCCTGTGAAGAAAGGCTGAGAGATTTGGGGATGTTCAGCCCAGAGATGAGATGACCTCCAGAGGTCCCTTCCAACCTCAACTGTTCTGTGATTCTGCAAAATGTTAATGTAATTGTAGAGTAAAAGTAGAGCTTGGCTAATTACATCACCACAGGAATATGAAATACACTGGCTAATCACTAATGAGATAATTAAATGTATAAATCACACTAAATTTTTCTTCTCGTCCAGTTCTTATAAGTATTAACATGATTACTTCCTTCTTTTCACTCCTATGATTTTCAATATGTTCCAAAACATTCAGTCTCATAGGCTAATTAGCAGTTAAAGTACTTTGATTTAACAGTGCATTTCAGAAGAGAAAAAAGCAACCCATATTTTAACACCATCTGGTATTTTTTCAGTACTTATTTATATCACTAAATTTCTGGCTTTTTTTTTTTTTTTCAGTGTAATTATCTTCTGAAACTGCTGATTCAGTTTCAATTTGAAATAAAAAGAAGATCCTGAAGTGATCTATTCTAAAACCTCCATGGCTTCAAATGTAAGAGAAGAGCCAAAGTTATCACAGACAAGATAAATTTTATCACTCCACAAACTTCTTACCTTGTCAATCTGTTGCCCTGGAATTCACACCTGTTGGTACAAACTATGGGATTATGCAGACAGCACAAGAGGCTTCTGCAATATGTGTGTGTTAGGGGGATTATTATCCCAAGAACAACCCTCTGTTCCTCCTCGTTACTTCCTTGCAATTTATCCTATTCTCTGACATTGCCAGTGCAGATATCACTTATTAAAAAACACATTAAAAAAAAAAGAAACCTTTGTGTGTGATCTAGAGAAGACACATGCCTGGCAGATTAATAATTTGGAGAACTTCTATCAGAAACCTTATCTTTTTCTATATACTAGCCAATTTCTGTTCCCTGATCACTAAAGTTTCATTAATGGTTGTCACTTTTTGGTATTGGCTTTAGAATAAACCACCACACATTCCGAATCTTGTTCTGGAAACAGCTCTGTGCTGGAACCACGCTCAATAGCCAGTGTGGATAAGACTTGAAAAATGGTGGGGCCTCCCAGTGCGGTCCTCCAGCTCTATCTTGCACCTTCAGCCACCTCACAAATCTCCTTGCCAAATTCTAGGAAATGCTCCAAAAGTCTCTATTTTCAAGCACGAGAACATCCAAGTAGTCTTCAGCAGAGCTTCACCTTATTTTTAACACTCTGAACTGGAAAACCAAATAAACACAATTGTCTTTTTGAACTACAGATGGCACCATATAGAATCCAATCAGCCTTATCTGTGTCCTACCCATGAAGGTGAGGAATAGCAGCCTTTGCAGCAGGCTTACCTTAGAGGGAAGTAATTGCAGCAATTATGGTAATGGGAAACTGGTACTGTTGCAGCACCAAACTGCTCAGTTCACATTGTTTAAACCAAATCATGATCAAAGTAGCATATTGATTTAATTATGGTACATAATGAACTGCCAATCGGGTGAATTCTAAACAATCAGGTGTTTAGAATCAATATAAATCATGCAGTATATAAACTGCAATACTAGACACAAAACATGAATTTACATCTTTAAATTTCTTAACATTCTTCTTGAGCAAATCCCTCAAAGTTTTAGTCACAGACACACATGTACACACACAAACACAGATACACAGTTTGCGTAGGTCCCCATCACCCGCTTCCCACTGGTGGGAGCTCCAGTGGGTGCACACCCCTCCTGCAGATTATGTAGTTCCCCTAGCATTTGCTTTTGTCCACATGCAGAACTTTAGTTTTTATTTTTAACACATTCTTTGCACAATTTTCAGTGGGAACAGAACTCTTTTTGTAGAAGAGGCACATATTTTGTTGCTGAGCAAAGGTAGACTATCATACTGCATAATATAAATCATTAATAAAAGGAACTTCTGTAAGTTTTAGACTCCATAAAAATATAAAATAAACCATGAATGTTTTATGTAATAAAACATAACACTATATTATAAAACAAAGTGCACAACATCAAAGACATTGCCTAAAATCACTGTTGAAAAGCTGTCAGTTCTGATACTCTCAAAATTATAAATATTAGTGGAAAAACTTGTATTGGTTTTAGAGAATTCTTCTCATATAGAATAATTGAATATTCCCAAAGATTTTCTGATTTTTTTTATTTCACTATGTGACAAATCCTTCCGACATTTTAATACATTTTTTCACTGAAAAAAAGAGTAAGGTTCTTTTTGTGTGTGTGTTACAGATTTTTGGAGTGCTTAAAGGAATTTCTAGCAGTCTTATTACAGAGTAATGACCTGCTACCCTATGCTACCATTTTCTGTATAGCTATTTCTTTACCAAAATGTTCTCCCTGGTATCTGCATCAGTAACCTCCTTAGGTCACATTTGTTCCACTTGAGTCACCATCTTTTCAGTTCAAAATGTAATGTTGCAGATCACTAGATCAAGGTCATCATTTTGCGCCTACTCACAGCAGCATCTCTAAATCTTGAACAAAATGATCAGAGTACATGTCAGCAACAGCTTTAGTAATAGCAAAATCAGCAGAAAGTCTTACAGGGAAAGAAATGTAGAAGTTTCCTGATGATAAATGTAGAACTCCTACCCTTCCTCATAGGTTTAAATACTGAATCATTCTACCAACAAGGATAAAAAAAGGCACTTTTATGTGAAAATGTCAACACTGAATACAAAGATAGTTCAGCAAGGAGATGTTTAGGATTTTCATCTGCTTCTGAAGAAATTTTCACTTCGTTTATATAAAAAGTCTTGCATTTATACCTAACTAAAATAAATACATTGCATTCATAGTCTCAGACAATCTTCGTTACTTCATGTAGCTGATGTCAGCTTGTTCAAAGATAAGTAAAAATATCTTTGAAGGATAGATTTCTAGGTATTTCAGAGTCTGACTTAAAATATTGGGTTGCAAATAATATTGCTATCCAGATATTCTTTTTCATTTAATGGCCTTGCTGTACTATTAGTCTTCAGTCATCAACTATGCAAAAAATATGAGAATGACAATCAGGTTTCTACAAAAATCTTGATTTATAAATCATTAGCAAAGAAATGAAATATGCTTAATTTTAGAAAAAGACAAAGTTTAATAGAAGATAACTAGAGGATCACTTGAAAGGTTTCACCAAAACAATTTCACAAATTCATGTGCTTAAAAATGACAACTAAAACAAAGAAATAGAAGTTTATATTGTACAATGGTGTACTGCTCTGTAGATAAAGGTGAAATTATGAGACCTAGTACTTTACTGTTTCATCAGAAACATGAGGTGGTAGGATGGTTTTCATGCCTTCTGCATACACAGAGCAGTTGTCAGCAGCAGTTGGACATTAATGCAAAATTACCCTGATCATCTACGGCATTTCATTTCTGAAGTTTTCTTTCTCTGTAGGTCTCTCATTACTTCATTGAACCTGATTAATCAGGGTTTATAATGCCTGTATGCACAATACACAGAACTAATTTCATCCAATGCCCAGCTGGATCCTAAGTAGAATTTAAGTCCCCAAAAAAAAAAAAAATTGAAATGTATCCAGAACATTGAGAAACATCCTTATGTTCTTACTGGAAATTATTTGTGCTTCCACAGTCATGGTATAGTTTTTTAATTTACTACACACTTTTCTTTATCATGCAAATGACTATTAAATTAATTCTATTTCATCTTATTATTTCTTTTTCATATACTCTGTCTTCAGTGCTACATCCTGAAATTCTTTTTTTTAGAGCTCCATCCATCTGAAAAATAGGAGTTTGTGCATGCCTGTGTGTATAGAGGAATTTCCTGGGTGTGTAGTACTTCTATTTTAAAATCTTCAATATTCTGTGTATTTGTTTTTCTTTCATCTTTACAGTTTCATACCCAGTGTCTTAAAGACAGTCTAATAAATAATTTATTTCCTTTTTACCATTAGACCACTCAAAACCCATTAGTGATACACAAGTGAATGAAGCAATAATAGAACACATTTTAAAATGTAATTTCACGTCATTTTTAATATAGTTAGTATTTTTATTTGGGTCTACATGTGTGTTACTTATTCTGTGGTATTCAATCTGTTTTGTTTTGTAGAAAAATATGTCTATCTCTGCATAATCACCAGATATGCTGCAGCTCAAAATGAGTAATAACGTTTTCCTTTATTTATTTTATTCATATCTTCACATTAAGCCTGTATCTCCAATTTCCATAAAAAAATATATCAGTCACTTCCCAATTGCTTCCTTCCATCATCGTGTTCTTGGGAAATTGGATTTTTTGGTTCTCTGAAACATGTAATCAGAATTACTTTGGTTTGTTCATGGGGATTAGAAAAAAGTCCTTGTCTACAGATTTCTGACATTGCTAAGACATCCTTTCACAGTCTGTACAGACTGGAGTAGGCAATATTAACCAACACAGCACATTTCTTTGAGTTTGCACAGTTTGGAAGTTGCACCAGTTAGGAGCAGGCTCTGCTGACTGCCATCTGCTGGTAATGGCAGAGAGGAGAGGACTTATTTCAGCTGGCATGAGATGCTACCAGTTCCTGCTTGTTGCTGGAACCAGCATCTGGGTGAGTGACTGTTCCTCCACTGCGCCACAGCATGGTGGGTTAAAAACCTAGATACTGATCTCACCTTAGAAGTGATGGAAGTGAATGGGGATAGGGTTCTGTCCCTAGTTGCATATGTCCAGGGGGTTCTTTGTTTTCCCTCCCGATCTGGCAGCAAAGAGTGACTCATCGTCCTGCAATGTAACTACTGGTTATATATGCACTTGCTCAGAGTTAATGGAATAATGTGAAACCTGTGTCACAGGCAACTAGAATAGTGTTTGGTTATCACAGTATGGACACTTAAAAAGTGTGAAGGTGTTTAAGCTTAGAAAACCAGCTGAAATTCTTTTCAGTACTACAGGATGGAAGGAATCAAACATGCAGCATTCTTGTCCAGTCTGCCAATGACAAATGGACCCTGAAGTGAATGCTGCACACAAATGTTTCTTCCATTTTTGTTTTACTGCTCCCACTAAAACCTAGCAAGGAACAAATGTGTATAAAATATAAGCACTCAGGATCAAGGAGCAAGCTGGGGGCAATGCTGCTTGGCAGAATAGATGCTTCTTGATTTGATTATTAGCACCTAGCTGAAAACTCTGGATGTAGACACAAGGGCAACAAAAGCTAACATTTAGGAATTGTAGAATAAACATTCTTCATAAACTGATCAGGTTTCTCCCTGCTCCAGAATATTGTAAATTCCTTTGTGAAATAAACAAAGATACAAAAGTGATGTTTCTAGAATAGTTCCTGTAAGTTCAATTATTCAGAGACACAATAGACTTCAAACCTTTCCTTCTCAGGAACGATCAACAGAAAGACATGTTAAGGCTAAGAACAGTCCTATTTGTGTCTTATTCTGTTCCCTGAAACATCCTGTCTTTATGCCAGTACAAAACTTCTCATTACCTCTATAAATGATGTCAGTGTTAGATTTTACATTAAAACGTGCTGTTGTCATGGACAGATTACAATCTTTTCTCTCACGCCCCTGTCTCTAAATCTCCTACATATTATCCTATATATTATGTTCCTCTAGCCTCCATTGCTTTGCATGTTTCTTTCCTCTATTTCACCCTCCAAACTGTTCTAAAAAATTGCAAGTAGTGTATTAGTGAGTAGTGCAAAGTGATGCTATTATTTTGGAGAGTGTAGATAAAGAACTTCAGAACCACAATAATTGTCTGCTAAGTTTTTTTGTTTTTTTTTCCTCCAAGAGTCTGGGGCCAATGCAAAGGCTGCTGTAAAAGAAAAAAAATGCATAGGGCAGAGTATGTGAAGAAAGAGATGGGAAAAGAGGTGAGATAGCCATGTACAACAATTATATAGTTTTTGGACCAGTAATTATTTAAACCAGAGGAATTTTCATAAGTTAAGAAAAATCTCTCTCTGTAGTCTGTGATAATTTGAGGGGGAGGGAAGGATATTTTTTAGTAATGTTTATGTTAAATTCAAGGCCATATTTCCTTTATAGCAAGAGTAGAACTATCAATAAGTTGAAGGTAAAATAATTGTAAAATATTAACAAGCAAATTTTAAAATATGACTCACACTTTGTAGGTTGTATACTTGCTTGAAAATTTAGGAGTTGTTTTAGTCACCACTCAGATGGCAGGGTTACTCTTTTAAGAATAACAACTTCTCAGGCCAGAAACCTTTTCTTCAAATTCTTTATAAAGCACCTTCCAAACCCTTTGTTAGGAACTAGAAATGAACAGTCCCTCAGCCCCTGGCTGCATTGGTAAATGAATCTGGACAGGACACTACAATGCAGATAATAGAGTGTATAGTCTACAATATTTCATTTCTCTAAATTGAATAAATATTCCTCCTTAAAATTTATGTATTTTGAAGATATATCTTTACATCTTTCTAATATTTTAAGGGAGGTGAACAGGAGTAACAACAGTAACATAGGAAGAGAGAGCAGAGTGTGATAACGGCCAGTTAAGGAGCATGGCAAAGAAACATTTTATTGTCACTTTGTTTCAAACAATAAAAATAAATTCTGCAAGAACTGCTAATAATAAAATTGCAATGAGTTATGAATACTGAAAGAGAGATAGTGAAAGGATTTTAATCCTGTTGGCAGCCACTCACAGGTGGTCGTGGGGTCAGTCCTGTTTAATGTCTTTATCAATGATCTGGATGAGGTGATTGTGTGCTCCCTTAGGAAATTTGCAGGTAACATCAAGCTGGGTGAGAGTGTTGATCTGCTGGAGGGTAGGAAGGCTCTGCAGAGGAATCCTGGACAGGCTGGATTAATGGGCAGAGGACAATTGTATACAGTTCAATAAGGTCAAGTTCCAGGTCACCCAATGCAGGCTTGGGGGAGAGTGGCTGGAAAGCTGCCCTGTGGAAAAGCACCTGGAGCTGTTGGTCAACAGCAGCTGAATATGAGCCAGTGTGTACCCAGGAGGTCAAGGAGGCAAAAGGCATCCTGGCTTGTATCAGCAATAGTGTGGCCAGCAGGACCCGGGCAGTGATCATCCCTCTGTGCCCAGCACTGGTGAGGCTGCACCTCAAGTCCCGTGTCCAGTTCTGGGCCCCTCAGTGCAAGAAGGACATTGAGCTCCTGCAGTGTGTCCAGAGGAGGGCAGTGAAGCAGGTGAAGGGTCTGGAGTACAAGTCTCGTGAGGAGCGGCTGGGAGAGCTGAGGGTCTTTAGTCTGGAAAGAAAAGAAGGCTCAGGGAAGAGCTTATCACTCCCTACAAGTTCGTGAAAGGAGTTTGTAGCAAGGTGGGTGTTGGTCTCTTATCCCAAGTAACAAGTGATAGGACAACAGGAAGTGGCCTCAAATTGCACCAGAGGAGGTTTAGATTGGATATGAGGAAAAATTGCTTCACTGAATTATATCAGGCATTAGAATTGCCCAGGGAAGTGATGGAGTCCCCATCCCTGGAGGTATTTAAAAGATACATAGATGTGGCCCTTGAGGTTTAGTGGAGGATTTGGCAGTGCTGGGTTAAAGGGTGAATGATTTTAAAGTTCTTTTCCAACCTAAATGATTCTACAATTCTATGATCCACCTAGACTTCTGACAAAGACAGAACTACTACACAAAGTCATAAAATATAATCAGTTCCTTAAATGTTAAAACAGAATTCCAAAATATTTCCCCAAAACATTAATGTTCATAAATTTTTTAGCTTCAATAACCTTACCATAAGTCAAATCTTTAAGGTCAATATAGAATTAACAGAAAAGGCCGTGAGAGAATCTAAGAATGATATCGCTGTCCTTCTGAATTAAGATTCCTAAAAAATGGGAAAACAGATGCTTTGTAGTCTTCACTCAGTGACAGGAGATTTTAGCAAAAGTAGCTCAAAGGTGTTGTCATCAAGAGGAAGCAATGACCTGGTTGTTTGTGCTGTGTTTGATGCACCCCTGGATACTTCAGAGGTTCTGCTTTTATTCTGTTTCAGAGCAAATTTGTGATGTCAACATTTGGCAATGTAATAATACTTTCATTCTGAGAGTATTATATGCAAATATATGCAAGCCATAAAATATATGATAGATGAAAAATCAATATTCCAATATGGTATTGATTTTATATACCCAGAGGACCTGGTTCTTAAATAGTTAAACTAGTTTGTCTGGTAAAATCCTATTGTTATCAATATTTTGCCTCCTCTCCTAGGTGCAGAAAATCCTTTTACTTTCAAGATCAAAATAGTTGAGCTAAAGAAAAGAATCTATTCCTTTGTCAGAAATACCCAGTTTTCTTCCTAGGAAAGGTAGAAGTTTATTCTCTCTTATAGTCTAAGCTGTGCAAATATTTGACCATATGTATGAAAACGAAGAACAGTCTAAATATTATAAGAAGAAGAAATATATAAGATATTATAAGAAGAAATTCTCAATAATCTGCAATTAAAGATATCCTAAAATCTCTGCAGATAACACCTTTCAGTTTTTCCACTACCTTTTTGTTTAAAGATTTTTCTAGTTTGAATGTTACTATTCCAGTGTCATTGCAATCAAAATAATTACTGTAATTTAAAAGGTCTTCTTTTCTTGTCTGAATTGCAGTCTAGAATGTATTATATTCATGTTCCTGATAATAATGATTTTGTAGGACTGACACTTATTTCACTTTGTGTTGTTGATTTTTATTATTATTCTCATTGGCATTTTTATTTTTATTATTATATAATTCTATCATCCTCATCATCATTACAAATTAGCAAGGCACCTTATTGGATGAACAGAATTTAAGCAGTCCACTCCACAAACTCCTGGATTAGGTGCTCAGTATGTAATATAATAAAATATTGTGACAACTCAGACTTAGCCAATATTAGAAAATACGTAGCTGAGCATAATTCAAAGACTCTGTTTGTTATGTAAGTACAATTTTCTGAAATCAGAATGAGAAAGCTTTTAAACTGTACTCTTTGCCATTGAAGTAAACAGTTTTACAGAACTCATGTGCTACAGTTTCAGCTTTGAACATTAAGGGATTCAAAATATAAAGCATTACAATTTTATGCATGTGCATCTTTATAATATATGCTGTGCAGCACCTCCAAAAAACTGTATCAAATAATCTGTATATTTTGTTCTTTCAAACCTAAGGATTAATAAATTTGCAGCTGTCCATTTTAAACTAGATAAATTTTAAAAACAATTTTTAAAAAGATAAATAAGTATGTCTCTAAATTGAGTGCAAAATTTGCTTCATGTATCTCGTGGCTTCATAAATCTAGGAGGGAATTTAATACATCCAGTTGTAGTGTACATTATTGCTCCTCTGCTGCACTTAGATACAAATTGAATTTAAATTATGTCTTTTTTAGTCCAATTAACAAAACTATTGCTTTCATTATGTTTGTTTGAACTTGGTTCGTTGCTCTTTTGTTCCACAGAATGAATGAATCCTAAAAGAATTATTTTCCATGGAATTATAACCTTTTATTATAATCCAAACAGTTAGTTCCAAAGAGTAAAGCTTCATAACTATGTTGATTATTTTTTGTAGGATACTTAAACTTTGGAAGTGAAGCACTGTTATATGTATGCTAAAATGAAGCACTGTTTACATTTCAGATGACTTATTAGGTCATTCTCTTAAGCATTAATTTAAATGCATCTATAACTTTGATATTTGTAGTTGTGCTTTTATGTCTCATCAGGAGCTACAACTATTGAAAAGTATGATCTCAGAACAAACATATGGATCCAGGCTGGAGTAATGAATGGCAGGAGGCTTCAGTTTGGTGTTGCTGTCATCGAAGACAAGCTGTTCGTCATTGGAGGCCGGGATGGTTTAAAGACATTAAACACTGTTGAATGTTACAATCCAAAGACCAAGGCTTGGACTGTGTTACCACCTATGTCAACACACAGACATGGCTTAGGTAAGAAATATGCCACATTTTTTGGTTATGTAATTTTTAATGGAAAACTCAGTACTTTTAAGCTATGGTAGCATTCTGACCAGCAACAATAACTCAGTTTTGCAATATTGTTGTTACAAGATGTAGAAAACAGAACTGTTCATTATCTGTTCTGCTGAAACCACTTGTTGGGATAGAATTATTACAATGTCATGAAAAATAGAAATAGAAGACGCTCTTATAATCTACTCCATAAGGTGAGGGTAGCCCAGGTTCCTGTTAATAGATTCCTTGGGGCAGTTAGACAACACTGAATGATTGGTGTTTACAAATATACACATGTAGGGTTTATTTTGGATCTATGTGGTTAGGAAAGCAGGTATGTAGCCATTTTGGTCATTATTATCTGTAGGAATGTAGCAATATAAAAGCATAAAAATAACAGTTAAGAAAATGTATATGGAAAAAGAAAGAAAGAGAAAGAAAGGATAAGAGTAGAGAGATATTCCCACCTATGGATACAATGACGAGACTTGATTGTTGCAATTTAGATGTCTGTTGTTTGAAGTGATCATAGTCTTGATCTGTCAGGAGTCAGGGAAGCCCATGAAACACAGGATTCAATGGAGGGGAGTTTTACACTCTCTTTTACAACACTGTAGATCATGTGTTGATCCACACAGAAATGTGACTGCGGATTCTTTCAGGGGCAGGTCTTCAATAGTTTATGACATGAGAGCTGCCTCTCACAATAGCATAGCTGAGACATCAGAAGGGATGAATACTCCCAGGCCTGTGTGTGAATATGGATGTTCCATGTGAATATGACCTTCCAAGGGGGTAAGGTGGGTGGAGAGCGGGAGGAGGAGTTTTACAACTGAACCAGTTTGTGTAAGGGAGGACACTGCATGATAAAAGGAACTATCCTGCCTCCACAAGGTCTGCTTCTTATTGGCCTCCAGCGGTGGGTGGTTGCCCTCTCTGACTTATGAGGCTTCACCAGCACCCACCCAAAAATTCACCTCCTCCCCTTCAGGGGATGCAAACCCTGGCCCAGCAAAGCACCCTACCACCTCCACAAATGGGCTAATGTTTTAATGTTTGGTCCATTAGCCATTAACATCTCAGTCTCTCAC
>VYZT01002627.1:0-25762 GCA_013400735.1 Pomatostomus ruficeps
CTGTTTTTGAAACCAAGACAGCTGCTGAGACAATCAAGAGGCTCTGCTGCAACACGTATGAAAGAAGGAACAGAGGGAACTGCATTTGCTTAGCTCAAAGAAGGGAAAGCCATAGACAGATTCTTCGCAGAGGAACACAATGAAGGGACAAGAGGCACCAGACAAAAGCCTCAAATAGAAATAAGGACTAGACATGAAGAAAATTCTCTACAAGGAGAATAGTGCAGCAGTGGAACCCGAGAGGTTGAGAGGTTATGGAATCACTCATTCCTGGAAATGTCTGAAAAAACTAGACAAGGCTCTGTACAGCTGAAGATAACCCAAGTGGGATGCTGGAATGCAAGCCTCCTTAATATGTGTTTCTGGCTGGAAAGCCCCAAACAACATCCTAGATATACTGGGCTGTTTTCACCTGGTCAGTCCAGTTCACCTGTCCTGTCTGTATTGTCCATTTGCCAAGGCTTTTCAGATGTTCAGCAGGACTACGTAGGCAGACAAGGAAGTCCACTTGCTCTTATGAGGGGGCATTACCCTGCTCAGCCCAGGGAAGAGCAGTAACAATGCAAGCACTGACAGCAGCAGTGAGCCCTGAAAGGCCATTTGAGATCACTGGAGCCAGAAGGAAAAGATCCTGCCCCAATCTGGAGTTCATACATCACACTAAGAACACCAACAGGGGCCTCATACACCATGGAAATGCACTCCACTGGGAAGAAAACTCTTCATATATCCTAGTGCCAGTAGCCAGAGAATGTGGCCCCTTGCTTCCATTGAGATGGCATGTCTCTAACGGCACGGCAGAAGGAACAGATGTCCCAAGTGCTGGTTCCTGGGAAGCTGGCTGAATGCCCATTCAAATGCCATTAGAACTTGGCTTCTGGTGAATTTTTTTCTTTAAGTGAGAGAAGGTGGAAAATAAATGCCATCAGCTTCAAGAACACACATAAAATGGGCAACAGATAATTAATTTAAAAATTGCTTAAATATTAGCAGTTCCTCTTGTATAAATAACTGGGTTTTTATTAGAACTTTTAATTGCATCAGATGTATCTGAGGGACATGGCGTGTCTCATTTTAAATGTTTATTTTGCCAGAGTAAACCAACCTAATGTATTCCGTGAAAATTATGCACCCTTTCATAATGCTAATTTGAAACATCAGTGTGGGGATACAGAACACAAAACAATGTATGGAACATAGTGTTCACCAGCTGTTTAACTGTGCTAAGATGACTTCTGGGTGGAGAATAAATGGTCATCTAGGGTGGGAAGGATCCTCCTGTGGCCCTCAAGAGTGCCCTTCCCTGCCATGAATGCAAGTTAACCAGTCCCTCTTCAGGGATGGGAAAATATTATTTATCTACTCTTTGATGAGTTTTGCTCTTGCACACACTTCTGACTGGCTGGTCAGGAATCTTCTGGAGAAGCATTTCAAAACAGAAGACAGCAGTGAAGCAAATCTGTAAGCTGTTTACTTAGACAAGTAACTTTTGATTTTCTTCTGGTCAAAAATTGAGATTTTTGGAGGAAGATAAAAGAAAAAAGGACAGTCAGCTTTATTTTGTAACTTCCAAAGTGAAAAATGTGATTTTGTTTTGAAGCTTCACATATTCTAATATGTTCATTCCAACTGAAGATTTATGGAGGAGACCATGTGGTAAAAAGTTATATAAAATTGAATAAAGCACAGTCCTAATTTCATTTTCAGGAGCCAAATATTATCCGGTTGGATTCTCTCCCTCTATTGAGATCCCCTGAGATCAGAAGATGGGGAATTCTTTGGCTTCGATCTCCTCTCAAAAACTTGCCTAAACTTTCCAACATAGTCCCTGACTTTGAGCCAGTGGCTTGGCAAACTTCAGTGAGATGCCTCCTGTGCCACCAAGCTGCCGAGGCAGGGCTGCCATCTCACCAGATAAAATTACACTCTAGAAGTGTACTTCAGCCCATCTATTTCCAGTTCAGAAGACTGGGTGGAAGCAGCTCTCAAGTACGCAGTACCTGGCCAAACTCTGACATTTCTGGGGGATATGTAAATCACAGCTGTTTGGGCAATTGGGGCCCAACGTCAGCCATGGGAACTCAGGAGGTTCCCCTGCATCCACTAAGGGTGCAGCAGCTTCCCTCTTCTCCCCTGTCAGTCTGAAATATTGCAGAACTGCTCTTACATTCCTTTGCTGTTTACCTAAATTAATCCCTGCTCCCATTTAAGCCCATTACTTTGTTGTTCAGTCCTCCGTGATAGATGAGGGCAAAGAATCCCTGTCATCTCTGGCATATCTTCCCATGCTTTTCACAAATAGGCCTCCAATGGGATTTTCTGTAGTTTAAGAACACCCTAGGTCTTCTTCCTTTAAGAAAAAGCAGCTAACACAGCCCACTGAACTCACCCCCTGCATTGGTGTCTGCCTGAGAGTATCTCAAGGCCAGACTCTTCTTGAAGGAGACCTGCTGAGTCTCCGAGAGTAAAACTGTGTGTGTGGAAGTCCACAGATTGTCTTGCTTCACACAGAAATTGTGTTACTGCAATGTGCAGTATTTAATTTGTTCAACACCAATGTATGAAAAAGGACTAAAACCTGATATTTGCATTTGATACAGGCCACGTTTCTGGTGGATGCAGCCTCTTGGGTCATTCCACAAGGGCTTTGCCAGCCATCTGCAATTTCAGTCACCATCCTCCCACAGCTCTTCTCTCCCATATGGATCCCCCAGCCCTGAGCTGCCTGCAGCAGGGCAGCCCCAGCACACACCACGCTCCTGCTACAGCACCCTGCAGCTTCCTGCGGACGGGGCAAACACCAGGCATGTGGGGCTGCAGCCACCCTGCACCCCTGTCCAAGTGCACCTTCACAGGACAATGTCAATGTCCTGCTACGTGTGTTGCACCCCTCCAGACACCCCTCATCTGCAGCCCAGGCCCTGCCTTCCTGGAGAAATGCCACCTTCAATCCAGCTAGGAGCTTCTTTGAATTAGAGCAAAATTTGTCTGCAAATCAAGCAGGCTCCTCCCTTCACAAAGTACGTGAAGTGTGCTTCCATCAGCCCTACCACACAGATTAATGTTTCTTCACCTCTAATAATGACTGGGAAGCTAAATTCTATGCTGGTGAGGTTAAATACCCCTTTAGCAGTGGTACAGGGAGCTCCAAACCAACATAGATAAGACAAAGCAAGACTTGAATCCTACTCTGTTGATGTAATTTGTGGCAGCAAGGATCTGAGCTCAACTGCCCACTCAGGGGCAGCACTCTGAAATGTGCCTATGAAATGCAGAGATGCTGCAGAAAATATTCTGCACCTTTTTTAACCTTTGGAAGAGCTTTGGTATTGACAAAACAATTTCTTCTTCAAAACGAAGATTGACTATAGCTTTGCATGTATTTTAACCAGTGTGGCTCCTGCACATGACCACAGTTTTTAAACCTGTGTGGCTCTGTTGCACATTGCTGTCCAGCATGAGCCCAACCCCTCTGAACACGGCTTTGGAAGATGACCTCCTTTGACAAGGTTATTTGACACCCTCAGCCTTTACACCAGCCTCAAAGCACGAGACTTCAGTGAACAGCTGCTTTCCTCCAGCTAAGAAATTCTTGATGCTTGCTGAATTTTTGAGGCTAAAATAGTGAAAACAATTTTTTTCCTCTTCTCCTTGGAGAGAGAATTCCCCGTATCCTTTACCCACGTGGCATGTGTATAAATATAATCTCCTTTCACTTTTGGCAGCAATTCAAATCATGGGTTTTATTCTCCACCCCACCCAGATGGCAGTTACAGAATCGGGGCAGGAGGGAAGAAGATCGGAGAGGAAACATATGAAATTATACTGTCAAGATTTAAAGGAGAAGGGTAGATAGAAAAAAAGGCGCAGAAAACAGCTGTCTTCCTCCTAATTTGATCTTTTCAAAAATGAAGCCACATAAGTGAGACCCACTAGGTGATGCATTTGATTGTAATTGGGTTGCAAAACAGGCTAATTTTTCTTACTGTAGTCACTGTTTTCATCCTTGGTCCCATCAATTGTACCATCTGGGTGCATCTGCAGGAAGTATTCCTGCTGGCTGAATAACCTTGTCACAATTCCTTTCAGCTGGGGTTCTGCAAAATAAAAATAATAATTATTACTAGATATACTGAGTAACACAAGACCCAATTTACTTGTTCCCCCATTAAGCCCTGAGTAAATGTAGAAGTGCTTGGCAGGTAAGACTGCTTTTGGTGATTCTTTTTCAAGTGTGGTTGTAAAATATTCATATATACACAGGCATAAAGGCAAATAAAATTGAGATCAGACAAGCAGGTAAAACAAAATGCATACCTGGTGCAGTAGAAACAGATTATGGAAAATCAATTCTCTGAAAGTTACCTACCAAATGGAAGTATTTAGACAGTTGATGTATTTGGAATATGCTACTCGTTCAGAAGAGTATTTCGCTAGCACTGTTGCAAAGAATGTGCCCATTGTTTCTTATGCTGCTTGTGAAGCCAACTACCTTGCTTTTTGTAGGGTTGAGTCACTATCATGCACTGCCAGTTTTATGCCAATGAAAAGCTATTTAAATTACTGGTATTACAGTGGTGTAAACCGAGAGCAACTGAGTGCCAAAACAGGGCCACATGTGAGTCCAACACTGTGGGACTTGAGGAGCAAAATTCAAAAAGAAACAGGCAGAAGACACCTCCAAAACTGATCTCTGAAGCTTTTATGAGCACCTCAGAGCCCCGTGGTTTTAAAATCCTCCATGTTTCCCTGCTCCTAAAACATATACCATGCACTCTGGCAGATTAGCATCTTTGTCTCCAACAGGGACCTTTCCCAGCCCCTGTGTATCATGAGCCAGCCATGCCCTGGCTGGGTCTTCCCTACTGCCTCTGCAACATTTTATTCCTTCCTGCTGAAGCAGAAAACACGAAAAAAGCAAAACCAATTTGAACTTCACATGACAGAGGTGTGCAGCTTTACCACCTGCTATCTCGTCACCCAACTGATCAAACAAAAACTAAGTGGTCAAAAATAAATATGATTGCAATCATGCAAGTCTTAAAATCTGTCACAGGCATTGCTGCTGGAATGCAAGCAAGCTGGCTGCATGTGAGCAGACACACTCGCTGGATGGAGGAGATCCTCCTTGTGTGACAGGAGGTTGTGGGTTTATGTGACTACCCACCAAAAGTAAATAAATAAGACCTAATTATTGCTGGCTCAATGGGCAGGAAAGAATCCAGTGTAGCATACCGAAATCTCGTCAGGCTCCTGCCTTTCATGCCTCTAGTGAGGCTGTTTAATAAGCCATGGTCGTTACATAACCGCGGTCATGTTGTGAGTTAAGTGTTCCCATCCGGAGCACCGCTCTCGCTGCATCACTGCACGGCTCCCCTGTGGGGAACCCTCACCCTGCTCTCCTGCACTCACAGCCGCCCCAGCAGCAGCGATCTCAGATGCAGACAGGCTGCAGGTGCAAAGGATTTCAGTTCCAGCAATCCCTACACCAGTCGGGGGAGAGTCAGGTACATTCTCATAGCTACAAAAGCGACTGAATAAATCAGGATCAGCTGGTTTCTATGCTGCCTTAAAAAAGAAGTGATTTCAGCGCAGCGAGTGCTGTAGGCTGCAGTCAGGCTTTCTCCTATCAAGACTCAGTGCTGGGACAGTAAGTAGATGGTCAGTACAATTGTACTTATTAAGAGCTAGTGTTGGTCAAGCCAACACATGTCAAAATGACACTCAGCAAAACACTTAGCTCATTCTTCTTACCTAAATGAGTTATCTGTTTTGTTGAGTGCAGAAGCCTGATTTAACTTGTTTTTTGTTAGAAAAGCACATCAAAGCTAGAGGAAATGAAAAGCTGTATTCTCAGGCAGAGATGACTGCACCACCCTCCTCAAGTCTGTCCCCTTCCTCCCTTTAATCTAGTACCACAATAGTAAAGGCACTAATAGGCACTCTTTGATATAAGACACCTGCATTTGAGTCCCTAAATGAATCTTAGCCTCAATTTTACTTGCTGGTTAAATTTTCATGTTTAAGTGCTTTGCACAAAATGGAAGAGCTCCCAGAAGGAGAGATTTAGAAGATGCTCCTGCAATCTGAGGCTTTCTGTGTGCTGGGGAAGTGGGAAGGTCTTATCTTAAAGCTTTCTGAAGAGGAGCAGGGAGAGAAAACAACCCTGACCTTACCTCTTTTCTTCAGAAGATGACTTATCTGTAGGATAGAATTAGAATAGCACCTTTTCCTCCTTCTTTGGAATGCAAACAGTACTTCAATGATGTAAATAATTTTGGAGCAGGAAAATCTCTTCCACTTTTACTAGATAGCCTACCAAGTAAAACGCTGACCAAATCTGCTTATTATTAAGAACTTATAGCATTTTTGGAGTTTATCAGAATAGCACCCTAGATCCCCTGATGTTTCCTTGCATCCTTTCTATAGATGGAAACACTGTTGCACCAGAAGGCTGTATCACCATAGCAAATACAGGGTAAAGCCCCAGGGTCCCTTTCTTTTATTGACCTGGCAGACACCTGGTCAGCTTTAACTACTGCCCCCTTCATAATTCCAGCCTATTCTGAGTCATTGCCTACCTACGGGACAAGTTGGAGGGGAAATCTTACCTTATATGGCCTGGTTTTGCCGAACTTTAGGACTCACACCCAAACTCAAAAGTAAGACTCAAAGGGAGTGAAACAGAGAGTTCTCAGCCATATACAAAACCACATTCCTCCTGGCCCTAACATAGTCTGAAAGCAGCAGAGGAACTCCTGTCTCTCCTCACTGCACAGATCCTCTTCTGCAGGAACATCCCTGCCCAGACTCATTTAAGATGCCCTGTAGCACCAGCAAAAAAATGCCTCTTCCAGACACTGACGGATCAGAGAGCGCTTTGGAGACACGCAGGTCTCTCCTTCCCTGGTTTCTGCATTTCCTTGGGTCTCTTTCTACAGGAGAGAAGAGCTGGTGAGCAGCTGCACCTTTGGGTACCCTTAGCTACCTGAACACAGAAGCAGTGCAGGGAGGTGCACAGGCAGCACCGAGTTCTCTCCTCTAACACAAGGCAGGGGGGAGGTGCCTGGGCAATGGGTGATTTGTGTCACACAACACAGCCATCTCTCCACCTGAACCGATCTCTCTTTGCATCCCCATGCCCCAATAGGCTGGCCAGGCCAGGCCCCCAGAGCCCTGAAACCACCTGCATCTTTTCAGTGCCTGCAAAGGAACCAGCTCAAACACAAACAGCTGCACAGGTGACAGCAGCTGCTGGAGTAGCTGCTTCCCACCAGGGAACCTCTTGTCTTATGTCTGGCCATAAAGTGAGGTACAGGGATTTGCCATTCATACAGTAAGCAGTGTGGCTGGAGGGCTATAGACAAAATTTTAGGCAAAGGCAACTTTTTAAAAGGAAGAAGGATTTACCCATTTTTCCTTCTCACTATGGAACTGTTACCTGAAGAGCAAATTGCATAATCACAGGAGAGGAATTTTCCTGCTGGCCCAGAGGTAAAATGTTGCACATGACTTTTAAGAGACCTACTTTTATCATATCGTATATTTTAACATCACTTCCTTCCATCTATAGAGCAATTTTATCAGTCTTCCAGCACTGCTAACCCTTATACTGTAGCATTTGTGCTGAAAACCTCAGTTTACAGAAAAAAACCCCTCAAAACCAGTAAGTCTCCTTATCAGTTAAGGATGCTATGACACCCCTGCTAAGTCAGAACAGAAAGACAATGAAAGAGACTGAGAACTTTTCAGTTTTGCAATAAAAAGAGAACCGCCCTTCCCAGCACACAATATTGACAGTGCTTATTGAAGTACCAGGGGGAAAAAATACAATAAACCCCCACAATCTTGTTACTTTTATTTGTCTATACTTCCATCAATGATACTGCTCTAGGCTATAATCAATAAAAGAAAGAAGCAAAACATAAAATAAAGGGAAAAAATGCAGCACAGATAAGCAAAAACTCTGCTAAGAGCACTTTCTTTCTATAATTCATAGAATTTATCACAAATCAAACTTAAACCTACTCTCTAACCTCAGCCTTGTACAGTAAATGGGACTCAAATCCTTTTGCTTTTAAAGGCACAACACTGCATAACACACTTGGGATAAACCTATTCCTTCCACTCAGGCTCCTCTGTGTGTGCTTCTGTTCTGCTGTAGAAGCAGCTTTCCCTGCAGGAATGGAACTGAACTAACATGGACAAGACTTCAGCACCAACTTAGTGTCTCCTTAAACACAAAGTCAAACACTTCAGAATGAATTTATGAAAGATGTTCTTGCTGCCTTAATCCCAAACTACTGACTGAACAGAAGAGACTTCCACGCAGCTTGTACTCCCAGTGCAGACCCCATGCTACCAGGCTTTCCATGCAATATGCAAAGGGATATTTTTATCCCTACTTTATAAGCAATACTGCTATACTTTAGGATGCTTTAAAGAACCTGTTCTAGTTGCTCATAGACAGCTGTTGAGGGCTGGGAAGTACTGGAGAAAACTCAGGGGACTCTCTTTATGCAGATGCAGTAAACTCAATTCCTTCAAATGTGGCAATTCCAGAAGATGCAAGGGAACATCATGCTCAGGAAGCATCCACAATGGAGACATCGGAGTGCAAAACAAGAACACAGAGCAAGAGCCAAGCTGTAACTCCTAGTTTGCAGCATCTGTCAGACTGGGCACTTTCCCTCTGGTGAAGACACAGTTGTCACCTAATGACCCTTCTTAGAGCAGTCATCCACTGACAACTCACTGAACATCCCCTGAAGGGCATCCTTGGTTACCCTTTCCACAGGCCAAACTCACCACTTCTGCCTGCCCTGCTTTTAACTTTCTGAGCCCTTTGGCACAGCTGAGGCTAACTAAATCATGATCTGACTGCTAATCTTCCTGTCTCTACTTAAATGGTAATGTGATGCTGCCATTATTCACTTCTGCTGTCCTGCTGCTGAGCCTTAAAGTCATCTCAGTTCACCAGGAGCTGCTGTGCTTCCTGCCTTATTATGCAGCTACACAGTGATCTTCATCCCTCTGGGGCTTGCCAAGGACATGATAGTTGCAGGGTGCTCACATGTACCTTGTTTAATCTCCAGGGACACACTCACTGAAGGCCAGAGGATCACGACTAAATCAGCTGCTCTGCAGAGTCATGTCCCTCACCCCCAACTGCAGGCATTGCTGAAGATACCTGCTGTGTGCTATGTGGAAAAGAGCAAGAGCACTGACAGAAACATCACTCTTTAATGACCTTTTCATTTAGCTCTCCTACTTAAGGTGAGTAAGGAACTCACCCCTTAACTGGCAAATAGAGAACACAGAAGTATGATAACTCCCCTTACTGCAGAGAGGAGCTATGAGGTTGTGCACCAATGCAGCATTTAGCAAAGCCTCACTGAGGGCACCAACTCTTGCTTATTTCCATCAGCAAAGCCACTGCACTAAACCCCTGTAGGAGGAACCCTACTCCCTTATCATCAATGTAGGGTAGCTCAATTAGCTCCAAACCCTGAGCTCTGGAGGACCAAAGAATAGGGCACAACACCGACTTCCAGCTGCAACTCCACAATGGAAGACAGTCTGCTATGGTCTCATTTCTTGCAACTCACAGAATGCCCCTTATTAGAGCAACACAATGACCTGAGGCTGCAGTAAGCCAGTCCCCACTTTGCCTTAGGCTGGGAATTATAAAAGGACTCAACACAACCATACTCACAGAAGTCACCTTAATCTGAATTCTCCAAGTCAATAGCACAGACCTTGGAGAGGCCGCTTTTCAATGAACTCTTAAAAAAGATGAAGGGCTTAGTGACCTTTGAAGGATTTGAGCCACTGGCTCCAAGGATTCTTGCAATGCACAGCAATGCTCTTGGTTGGCAGGCAAGCCTCCGCTCGAGGTTACTGGTGCAGAACTGCTTCTAAATCTACTCCAGAAGTTACTGTGCTGGGTGCCAGTGGTACTCGGTGTGGGTTATGCCATAAACTCTGAAGCTCTTGGGGTTTCTGTTCTCTGCACAAGCTGTCAAACAACAGAGGACTCTGCAAGATGAGATGGGAAGCAGCCATTTTCTATCCAGCAACCTGCAATAAGGTACAAGGAAGGCACCTACTGCGGAATTTCCGCAGGAGACTTGCCCATTTGTTTGCTCTCTTTCACTGCAGCTCAGTGCCTCTGTCTGGTCTGAGCACAGCACAGCTGTCAGAGATGCCAGCAGCAGGCTCCCAGAACAGTCCCTCTGGCACCTCCTAAGGACATCGGTCTGGCAAGGGAGAAAGCATTTCCAGCTCTCATCTGAACCACGTCGGCATGCTGCTGACTCCCCTCTGTGCCTGTGCAACAGTTTTGCTGAGGATGTGACTACAAACGCGGGAACTGTAATACATCTCAGGAGCATATTTCACCTAAATGTTCTTCAAACATTTGTTTATTGCAATTAAACATTTTAGCCTGGAATTTACACATTCCATTATTCTTATTTTCCCCCATTCAGGCTGCAGCTGTCATAATGGGAGGTTGATTTATGACTCACCTAACCAGCACTCAAATCCTTAGCACACCAAGCCCAGCATGCAAGTCAGAGCATAAACTGCTCCTAATTTACTTAGATTAACTCCGCATTTTAAGTGCCACTGCAGAAACCGCAGTTCCCCTCCCCTAAAAAGGATGGGTTCCAGAATACTCGATAAACCAAATTTTGCAAACACAAATTTTGCAGACAGAGAAGGACACTGAAATCCCTCCTTCGGAAGTACAGTATTAATGAAGGCTTGTAATAAATCGGCACGAAAATCAGGTTCCATGCAGATTACTATGGTGACAGGCATCAGCACAGAACTCAGGGACGAAAACCGGAGGGAGATAAATGTTGGGGTTATTTTCCCAGCCAGGAGCTGCCAAGTTCTCCAGGGTGTTTGGAGTTAAGATGAAGTAATTTGGCTGTCTCAAATTAAATGCATCACAGTCGAGATAAGTTTAATAGCTCAACTCACTACAATGATTCACTGAATCCACCCAAACTGGGAAGCTCAGGAATAACACTACTTGCAGCTATGACAGGAGCTGCTGCCCTTGAAGGCCCAGTGTGTCTTCTCTGGCCAAACACCCTGACCAACTCTGCCACGCAGTGACCACAGCTCTAAGTTCTCAGCAGATGCTGCACGTGGCTGGCTGTGGCTGCACCTGCAGTGAGTCATGCACGGCGCAGGTCGAAGCATCGTGAGCCACACGCAGGGATCCTGGAGGACATTCCAACTCTGTCATTCAGGTGCGGAGGTGGGAAATCCTGCTGCAAGGCGCTGAGCATTTTCAGCTCCCACAGGAGTCACTCAGTGCACAGAAGTGCACAGGCAGAGGCAAGGCATTTATTTCCCAGCATCACAGTACTTTCCAGTTTCTGCCGCTAAACTCAGCAAAATTGTTTGGAGCTGAAGGATATGTATTCCTCAAGGAAGCCTACAAGCAGGTGGCGAGGATGGCCCAGGCAATGCTGCCTGTAGCATTCTGAGTAACAGGCAGGGAGAGGGCAAAAGAACTGCAGAGCCAAGGGAGGTGAGTGACACAGGGGAGCATTTGTGTTTATTTGGATGTCTCCTCAGGCTGCCTGCACAGAGGTCCAGTCACGTTGGGTAACAACGGCTGCGCAAGCATTAGAGAGCCCTGTAGCAAAGCCAGACACCCAACCCCACCTTGCAAAGCTGCCACAAACCCCTTCAGTTTAGATACAGCCATTTGGCTTAACACACTGGCACATCACCCAGCCTGTGAGTAGGATGGAGAGATGTAAACGGACTTGCTGACATCGAGACTTGCTCATGAGGTCTATGATTTTGGGGGCACCAAATGGTTGATCCCAGCTCTCTTCCCGATGATGCAGAATGAAGGCCACACCAAGCTTCAGTTTAACATGATTATAGGGATAGTGTCACCCTCCAATTACAAAGCATACATTTGGAGAAGAAAATGGCTCTGGGACAACAGGGTTGCATGGCACACTCATGTATTTATCAAGTGTGAATCTCTACCCAGGGCTAATATCTACAGAGAAACAACTGGTGTTTCCAGGATGCATTACATGAAATAACAGGCTGTGCTGGCAGGGATAGCCTCTCTGTTTGAAGGACATGCTTCCAAAAATGACATTTCCCTAACTCAGAGGGATGATGGGCTCAAGCTGATGACAGCACCCATCAAAGCAATCGCCTCCTGTCACCGTCAGTGAATCACTAGAGCAGAATGGCACCTTGTAGGCAAAAAGAGCATCCAGAGAAATTATTTCCTTTCCTGTGCTGGTGCCTGCCAGGAGGAATAGTAATTAGCTCTCCAGCATGAAGCACAGCTGCCTGTCTGCACCCCTCCACGATGCCTGCTATGCTCTTACAAAGATGAGTCCCTCCAGGGAAGTCTTATTTCTCACTTGTAGAGTAGGTGGAAATGATGTGATTGCACATCCATGGCATTTATACAGGCCCTCCCATATCCAGGGAATCAGCTTTACAGGGATGTTAATACAAGTCTGAGGCAAGGGGCAGAGAAATTAGTCATATAAAGCACTGAAAATTGGGGGTGCCACATGGTATCACTGCTACACGTCTGAGGATGGTCTTAGCACAGCCCATGGATGTTAGAAGGTAGAGAAGTCACCCTGCAGCTCACTCGCTCTCCAGGATCTGGATCCCATGTGACAGACACCTAAGGTCAACAGCTCAAGAATAATGAGGTACAAAGTCGTGGATGAGTTTTCCTAGAAGGCAAACACCAAAGTAATGTACATGACACATGAACTACCCACTCTGCACAAACACCAAAGGCAAAACAGCTATCACAGCACATCACAGAAGGGCTAAAGAGGAACCCAAAGGCCACTGAAGGTGAAACAGTGGGACCGAAAGTGGATGAGAACTGATGGCCCAGCTACCATCAGGTATTTTGGCACAAAATTCCTGACTACCTCTGGGTAAAACTGCCTAGCTGAATATTTTGCTGAGAAGTTCAGAGTAGCTAAAGCTATACACAAATGCCATCTCACTAACTGAAAAAAAGAGAGATCTGAAAAGAGCACAAATTTTCATTTTTTCTTTTGACACGACATTTTCTTTGGAAATTTAACGAAAAAAAAATGTTAAAAGACCCAGAGATTAAATCCAAAGTTTCATTTTAAGTACAATGAAATATTGCATTGAGTCTGAATTGTCTTCTCCCCTGAAACTTCTTTTATTTGACCAGAGAACTAAAAATCAATTCTTCATACAGTTCACTCCCGGGTTTGTCTTTGCCTCCCCCAGGATGCGGTTCATTTTGCTTTGTTGATCCAGTGTGTTTTAGTAGCAGACAAAATTTCAAAACATTTCCCTTTCAAGAACGATTTTCTACACCTCTATTGACTTGAGCTCTGATGATAAAACCAAAGCCAGGCATGAACAAAAGGCATACAGAAGAGATACAGGGCTGTTCCAGAATTTATGCAGGATGAGCTTTTTCAGGTAAAGGAATTAAAAAAATGAGAAATTTAATGCAAAAGAAGTTGTAGCTACAGCTCCTAAGCTGTCATTTTCCAGCACAGTCAATGCCTTGGCTACTGAAGGTTAAAGCTTGCTCATAAGTATGGATAGCAGAGCATACAAGATGTATTATTTATTTTGAGGAACACCCTGCAATTATTCCTAACATATTGTGTAATTAGCCAAAATTACAGCATATTCACGGAGAGTGAAACAGAGGATAGCATAAATATTATGTGTGAGCCCACAGTCACTGAGCACATTTCATCTGGGTGCAGACATGTCTCATGAACCAGCTAAGCATGGTTCTCCCTGGCCCCCTGGGCTGTGCCAGCTCCTGAGCCGACACCCACAAAGGGGAAACATTGGGAGTAAAATCCTGACTTTCCCCATGCCAGCAATGGCAACTTCCACACTGCAGAGCTCTCAGGATGATTGAGCCCAAAGCTGGTACCAGAGAAGAAGGGGTCTATTCCCATATGTTATCCCAAGAGAGGTGGAAAGGCAGGCTTGGAGGATGTCCGCAGAAGCTGCTTGCTGGGCTTTGCTGCCTGGAGCTGACAGGAGGAGAAACTGAAAAGCAGCTCTGCCCTGTTGCCGTGCTTGCAGCACCTCTTGGCCTGCAGTTTCCCAGAGAGAGGGTTTCCTACAGAGCTGCATGTCAGACCTATCCTAAGGACTCGTTTGATGGCTCAGAAATCCTGGGGAATGTTGTGGCAGTGCTCTGCTGTGTGTACAGTTAGAAAGACTTCGTGTTGTTCTTTTTACTCCAACATGCAATACAAAACTTCTTCCCCCTTAATCAGATTTCTTCCTGGTTTCCTACGATGACGTGGTTTGGATATTTGGATATTCTACACAGAATTTGCTCCATGTGAGGATGTAAAAAACAAGTTTAAGAACATCCTTCTAAGGAATGCACCTCTGGAATCAGCACAGGACTGAGGTTGGACTAATCAACAGTGGGGGTCCCTTTCAGCCCTGCTGCTGACTTGGTGGCATTGTCACGTTCTGTACCCTGAGTTTTTGAAGGGCTTCATGATAGAATCCCCATCTCCCCTCACCTTGAAGTGCCCCGTGCAAGGCACCCCATCACTAATAGTGCTCACATGAGCAGAGCAGACACCATCCCTGCTGTTCAGGCCTGTCACAGTGCTGGGATTTATGCTGTTCTCAGATGCTAAATCTCTTCACTTCCCCCACCAATCCAGCGGGCCTGAAATACTGCAGAAACACCAAGAAGTCCCTCACGCAAACAAAACATACTATGGAAACAACCACATCAATCTTCCACCCTGCTTTGAACGCCTAGAGAAGTAAATTCATTCAAATAGAAAATGGACAGAACATACTACCAACAAGCACTGAGCAGAAATTAATCACTTCAGATGCTGAGCCTCAGGGATGGTACCTGGTCCTACCAGCAGCTCACAGAAATGCCCTGAATAATCACTGGACGGCAACTCAGGGAAAAATTTGGGTCCTGGTGTCATTATGCAAGTTTTAAATAGTCCCAAGTGATAACACTCTCTTTTGCTACAGTACTCCTCATGATATCTCACAGCATTTAAAAATGTAATTTTTTTTTGAAACTCCTTTATTTAACAGATAATGTGGCTGTGATGTGGAAAAATTAAAGCTTGAATCAGTCGGGTTGTATTACAAGAATTTTTTTTTGCTCACTGCACTAATGCAGCTTAAGCATTCCTGCAGCAGTTTGGAAGCATTTTTGACTCAAAATTACGATGTTACTAAATTTCAACAAATCTTATACAACACCCAAATGCATAATGAAAATGTGCTGCTTGTGCCATTCTGGTCTGAAACATTATACTTCAAAGAGCAAGATCATGCTAAAAATGGTCAAAACTCCACCATGTGACTTGAAGTTCTTTCCTTTTGCTTTGTGAAAATACACATTTTTTAATCTGCATAATTATTTTAACTTTCCATTAGAGCCAAAGGTTTCCGTCAAACTAATGAAAACATTCCAGGTGTGAGAAAGCCATCATCCACTTTGTTCCATCTAAAGCTCTGTTTTAAATAATGATGATGTTTTATTGCTCATCTCTCAGCACAAACACCTCACTTCTGGTATCAGGCAGCCCTCAGGACTCCAGTGAGACAGGCAGGTTCACCTGCCACCCAACTGCTGTCTTGGAAGAGAGCTGAAATCAATGAGCTCTCTCTCCAGGGATGCATGTGCTGAGGATGACACAGTGCAGATGGAGTGAAAACAGAAAATCTGCCTCCCCAACAGGCTTCTGAGCAGAGCTCCTGCTCCTCCAGCTGCCCAGGAGGGCTCAGAAATGAGCTCTTAAACTTCACCTGGTATCTGCTAATCATTCAAGGTCTGCTTTTGGGCTGTAGCTCTAAAATCTTAACATTTATTTAATGGAAAGTAGAGTTGTCTTATTGAAGAAACAGCAAGGAAAATAGAAGAAGAAAGGCTTATGGAAGAAAAGAAGGTAGGAGTGGCACGGAATGAAATTAAATGAAAGCCAAAAGAAACGTTCAGAAATGTTTAAGTACTGATGCTGCACGCCTGCCGTGACGAGCACACCACCACACTGTAAAAGCCAGCAGAGAACTGCTGGTTACGCCACACATTCTGCCAGCCCTTTTAGCCACCGTCACAGACAATCCCCGCGCGAGTGTGATGCTGATCACCAGAGAGTGACCGCAGGGACGGCGGCAGATCGATCCCAGAGGCAGCCAGTGACTCACCCAGGCTCCGGTTACAGGAGCTGTGCCAGGGAAAGCACCAGCTATGGAGCAGGTGGATGGTCCAAGCCCCTCACCTGCCAGCATCGGATCCCTGCATCTCCTGCAGCCCAGTGGCTCCTAAGTCCCTAGGGAGCCCTTCAGCAATCCAACCAGCTGTCTTTTCGCTAATTTCTACTGCTTCTCAATGTTCTGGAAAGCGTGGACTGGCTTTTTGCAGCCTGGCTTCATTTGCAGCAGACCCATCCACTTGACCTTTTGCAAACAGTTTTGCTTGGGGGATGAATGAAATGTATTTATTTGGCAGTTCAGGCAACATGGGTCGCAACTGCTAAGCAAAGAAACTATCTGTGCAGCCAGAAAGGGGAGGGGACAGCCAACTATGCTATTCTAGATAAATATCAATTAAGTGAGCATGTTCTATTAACTCCAAGACCTGTCTCTTTTCTTCCTTCATTTCAATCCAAAATGCTTAAGTATCTCAAGAAAAGAGTATTTCAGGGGGATTTTACCTTTATCATAACTGCAATCAGGTTTCAGCTGCAAAAGAGGAAAAAATAACAGAATTACATTGCCTCTCTGTGGTTATTTTGCCAGTTCACAGCATGGAGCTGTCCACTAGATGTAACATGTGCCCTTAACGGAGCAGGCTACTGGAGGGAAGGTGAGACAGGAGTACACAGAGCACTCCATGGATGCTGCTGCGGGATGTGGGAGAAGCTCTGTGCCCTTCATCACTGTAGTGGCTGTATCCAGCCCTCGATCTTCACCCTCACATACAGCACCCACCATTAGAGGCAACCAGACATTTTCTGATATCTATCAACGAAGTCGAGCACTCCAAACAAGAACTATTATGCTAAAAGGGTCCCAGGAAGAAAGACAGGGAGCACAGGCAGGTGATGGCATAACTGCTCCTCTCCTTTCACCACAGCTGCCCACCTTCTGGCCAGTGAAGTGCCAGAGGTCCACAGCTGAGGGCTTCTCTTCAGGAACACAGCAGTGCCAGCCAAGCACCATCGGAAATCAAGTTTGTTTTTGTGCTTGGTAATGCTGAAGAAGGAGGGGGCACTCATACAAATCAGACTGAATTGGACAAAATCCCATCTCCCACACGAAACTTCAGGTACAACAGGTGCACATGCTGCCAAGACAGAAGAGCTACTTCTGCTACCTCCCCCGTTGCTATTGAGCACAAGAGCTCAACAGTCTTCCAAACTTAGAGCTCTGACTGGAGCAGCAGAACCCTAAGCAGCATCTCCGCAGTGGGTATCCCGGCACAGCAGAACAGTCACCTCCTCCTGACAAACCCAAAGTCACAGAGAAGATGCAGAAACAGAGCTGCACAGACCCACTCCATGATGCTGGTGCTTTCAGCATTAATCTTCATCTCCAAGTGCAGCCCACTCCACAGGAAAAGAGCAGAGGGCAGAAATGCCCAGAGGTGCTGCATGGAGCCCCATCACACCAGCAACCAGCCAGCAGCTGAAGACAAGGGCTCAGGACTCAGGCCACCACCCTGACTCCAAGTTCATGGCTTTGTCCCTCTGTCACCTTTAGCCAGGGCATTCTGGAATGAAGACAGGACAGCAGAGGTGTTTGACAGATGCCAGCTTGCAACCAGGTGAATTTTCTCAGCAGCCACATCAGCTCCATCAGAGGATGTCATAAAGCTTCATTTCAGTGCTCAGAACAAGCATAGTTATTTGTCTAAGTTGCAGCGCGGGGGCTGGAAAAGCCAAAGTGAGTGGTCTGCCTGAACAGTGAATCCCACAGTCGTGTTCCACAGCTCTCAAGAAAGATGCCTTCTGCTCTACCATTTTAGAAATGTGTTGTAGCTGCTATTTTCAGAGGTACTGTTAAGAAGCTGTAGCCCTACAGCCCTGTGACCGTGCTGCACAAACTCAGTCTCCGCATTGACTCCGTCAAAGCACAAACCCCCCTGTTCCTGCAAGCTGGATGAGAGGCACTATGAGTGTGTGTCCATGGTTCTCCTACAGCTTTTAATAGAGATGCAAAGTAAAACCAGCCTCTGGAAAGGCCAAGTTATTTCAGGATTTGGCTACATGTCAGAACAGGGTGAAGATAAAAAAATAGATGTAGTAGCTTACTCCATGCTCAGAAGGGATAATGCATTAACATGAAGAACCTTGTGTTAGCTGGGGAATAGAGATGAACCACGCATTAAACAGGAGAAGAGAGTACGAAGGTACAATTCCCTGATAGACTGCAGCATGTACAGCCCAGGCACAGAGTAGATGACTTCAGTACATGTCACTCCTCAAAGACATTTCCAAGATTAAGACACAACAATAACGCAGTCATGGCAATGACGCTATGACAGCACACAGAGCATACAGAAACATATCTGTATTCAATGGTTAGTTCTTTATTTAAAAGTTAGTTCTTGGAGCTGCTTTCTATGACCTGTTCTTTCACAGACCTGTTGTCTGTGTTCTTGGTCACCTTCTGCCAAGCCATGGAGCTTGCAAATATGAAAGGGATGTCAATCTCTTACATGTTTTGCCTGATGAAATTCCTCCTTTGATTTTAATAATAACAAATCACAGCTTGGTTTCAACTGTGCAGGAGTAGAAAAATCCCAGAAATAATGTGCACATGACTGTTCAGAAGGATAGATCAAATGAAACAAATGTCAGAGGGATGAAACAAACACCCACCTGGTCACTGAGGTTCATGGTATTCCTGTTTGGGGAGGGGAAGGAAGGAAAGCAGATCAGCCCAAGTGCATTGGCACTTGCTCCTGATCACAGTGAGACTCATGATTATGTTTGTTTCTCAAACAGCCTCGTCAGTTCCCATGGCAGCTCTGCTCTCCTCACTTGCCCAAGTCAAGCTGAGGATTGTTTGGGTTAATAGATAACTTCTCTCTTAAAATATACAGTATCTGGTCTACTGGAATTATTCTAAATTTGTGTTGAATTCAGCAAAACACGAAAAGAAGGAAGAAAATCTTGTCTCCATTTTGGTATTTTTTTGGAGCTCAAGCTTTTGGGTTTATATATCAAAGGAACATTTCACTTAGAAGAATACCTGAAAGTTAAAGAAAAATACAGGTATAAAACTCTTCCTAATGAAATTGCACCCTTTCCCCCACACCCCCCAAAAAACCCCAACAGTTGTATCAGTCAATGATAAACTGATTGATATGGATCTTTTATGGGGAGGGAAAATAATCACTCATGAACCACTTTTTGCCCTGACTCTCCCATTTGGCTGGTGATGGAGGAATCAATCATTTGTATTGCTCTAATGGTGAGCCTCTGCTGGCTAACGATTTCCACTGCTCTCGCAAGCACAGCTACCCCTGAGGCCATGGGGACAGAAGATATCCATCCCTCTCAGAGCTTGGATAACTTCCATGGATTTTCTTGGCATCAGCCATACTCAGTCCAGAACTAGTACGAAGCGGCTTACTGACTGGCATGCTCGCCCATAAGCTGTGTTGGGAAGCAGGCTGGCAGCAGAGTTTTCCATGCTCTGGAGAAAGCCAAGAACCTGCAGCTCTTCCCCAGATTTTAGAGCCTGAGAGCTCAGGGTTGCTATCTGACCCCCCAGCTTGTGAGCACAGGCACGCACCATGACAGCCACCACATCTGCAAGTCACGAATGTGTGCGATACCACCCCCAGGGATCAACTGGATAAAATGAAACCCATCTGCCAAGCTGTCATGAGCAGGAGGGAGCCTCTCCCTCCCTCCTGATTATTTTGGCATTCATTAGCACAAGTGGTGCAGAAGGAGCTTACAGCAGACCTGCGACAGACTGCCCCAACCAAGGAGGACGCATGCCCTCAGGGCTGTGCCCTTCCCCTTGGTGTTATCCAGCGTCATGTCTGGCTGGAGACTTGGCATCCATGCTCTTATCTCAGCCAGCACTTCTACGAGCTCTTGCTGTCCAGGTGATGCCACATTTCCAGCCATTTCCATTCCTGTCAGCCACTTCTTAGATACAGGACACAGCAACAAATTCTGCACAGGGGCAGAAAAATGCGATGGACCCCCCTCGGCTGGGCACACACCCAGACACGCAGGGACAGACTTAAGAGAGAAGAGCTGGCATCCAGATGGAATCGTCCTGCAGGGAGCAGCTATGCCCTGGGTAATGCAGCTGGCATTCGGACAGTAACAACAGAGGGGAGAAATTCCACAGGTTGGGCAGGTATTACAGCTGTTCTGAAATGCACTACTCCACAAAAGCAGGCAAGGACTATGAGCTAAAAAGGTGGTTTTTACCCTGAGCTTCAATCATCATTTTCACCCTGCATGAAATCAGAAATGACTCCAGGATTTAAGTCGGGGAATTTAACAGCTTGCAGATGACAGACTTTTCAAATGTTTTAAATGAATCTCTGACTGAACAAAGTCCTTCTATGTCCTTCAACTAAAGTCACTCTTATATTTTACTTATACTGCTGCAAAAATATCTACATCCATATATATTAAGTTCCAAATCTGTATTTATTATTCAAAATGAGAAATACTGCAAAGGGAAAACATAGTTTAAGTTACTGCTTTTTTCCTACATGCAAGCCATTTCCTTCACTTTGGAAGAAGCCTTTATATATCCTTAAGGAAAAGTATCCTTTCCCTAGAGGAGCAGAAAATATGTATCAGATGGGGGGAAAAAAAAGGGAATTAAAAAAATGTAATTTTTTTTCCTGGGATGAAAAACTTGTTTGAGAATGAGCTCTGCATTCTGAGCTGGAAACTCATCTACAGAAGCAACATGTGAGGGGACAGAGACAATGCTACACAGTGCCTGGCACCACCTGACCCAAAGCTGCCTCAATTCAAAGATGATTTCCCCAAGTAATAACACCCTTTCAGTGGGATTCACTTGGATAAAATTTCTAGCAACCCCCACAGATATTGTGCCTGATGCTCCAGCCTGTTTCCCTTCATGCAAGGCTGCCAAACTGCTCAGCTTTGCTGTTCACTGGCCGTGGCATGATGGAAGGCCACCTCTACTCCAGCCCTCAAGGGTGAACTCTGCCTGAGAAGATGGTTGGTGAAGCAACAGTGACAGCTTTCACAAACAAGGTGGACCCACTAGCCCAGGCTTTTCAGACTGCTATAAAACAGCTGAAGAGGGGACGTGCTTGGATGCTTTAATTCAGACAAATGGGATGAAAGTATTTGGTTCCGCTATTTGTTGGCAGGGAAGTATTGTGGAAAGAGCTTCTTATCTAGTCTTCTGCATTCAGCTCTTGGATCCATCAGTCCCTGAGGAAGAATCCACCTCTTGAACCTCCACCAACAAGCCATGCCACACAGTAATTTCTGTTGAATCCTCTATCAAGTCAGTATGGTTCAGAGTAAAGTATATAATTTATAGATCTACAATTGCAGCAAATTACTTGTATTAACTAACAATAATGGGATTAAGCCCATGTGTCCAAATGTTCAGCTTATTCTACAGCACTCAGTGTCCTTATTTGGCCTATCTTAAACTAGTAAGTCATCTTGGAGCAAAACACATACAAGAGCTGTAAAAGAACAGTGTGGAAGTGAGAGAGCTGCCTTTGCCCATTGAAAAGACAGACAAAACTAGTTCTCATTTTACAACACAGTCTCTATTGCAACCAAAAAATGAGATGTTTCTGCAATCTGTTTTCCTCAGGAGCTGACAGCTTTGATTATACAAGATATCCCTGCATGGATCTTGTTCCCCATAGCTTGCCAAAACCTGTGACTACTCAAGCCCAGTATGCGAGACTCAACTGCTCTGGGGTGCAAATCCTCCCTTCCCATACGAGAGCAGGAGTATGTCACTCTCACTTCAGACAGGCTGCAAAGTGGAGCACAAGGTGCCAACCAGTGCCAAGTACCTCTGCTCACCCACGTCTTTCCTGAGTATTTTAGTTACAGCACTGTTTGTCACATATTAAAACATTTTAAACAGCTTACTTAATCGATGTAAGTTCACACAGTTACTTTACAGAAGCAAAGAGCAAAGGGAACATGAACCACCATCAGAGTTTTATTTGTGTAATGTGCAAGCTACAGCTCCACCACTGCTGCATCCTGCTCATGTGAGCTCAGTGGCAGCAGGGCCCAAAGCATGGCGTGTCGGTCTCAGCATCGGGAATTAGGTCTCTGTGTCAGGTATCTGCTCCATGGCTGGAGTTGGTCTCACCTTCTGTAACATGGGAAGAATCCTCTCCATTTGGTAGAGCTTGTTAAGCCCTACAGATGAAAACCACTTTGTAAATTTGAAGTATTTTGACAGTTACTCCCCACAGTCACAAGACAAGATCGTGTTTAAAAAGGTAAGGAGAGATCCCCTAGCACTGTATCATCTCCAAACACCACTTTACCTCTTTTGAACACGGGTGTTTCTCTCAATCCCTTCACTGACTTGCAAACTACTGAACCAGCATATCATTAAGTACACATAATCAGCGGGGTTGTGGGTCACTGCACAACGTATGTACATTTCTTTAAACCACTTTCAATTCATTTGCATGTCATTTTCTGTGCAGAAACTGGATTCTGAAATGAGCAAGTTGTCTGGGCACAATACGCTCCCTTGAATAAACAAACCGAGCAGCAGAATCCCTGTGGCATGCTGCCTCCCCAGCAGCGCACCCAAGACCAGGAATACAATGTATTAGTGAAATGAATCCCAATTTAAAAGATGGATCTAGGGAACTAAAGCAGACACAGTCCACAGCCTAGGAAAGGACATTTAGATTTTTTTCGTAGCAACTTAATTCGTCTACTTCTTTGATTTTATAAAATGAATACAGTACTGGTTACAAGGGATTGACTGACAGCTCTAAAGACTGAGCAGCTCTATTTTTACAACACTGAGTAGCAGTGATCCTCCTTCTAAGTCAATAAAAAGATTCCCTTAAATCATTCTAGCCTGTAAGTTATCGAAAATGTTCCTCAGCATGAAAGTCCATGTAAGGTGAGGGAATTCTTAAAATTCATCGATTCTTCACAGGCATTTACTGAGTCCAAGGAAGCAGAACTGGACCTGTGCAGCTGGGAGCACTGAGGCAGGACCAACAGAAAGCCTTCCCAACCACATCCTGCTGGAAGTCACTCAAACTTTAATGAGACAAAGCATCTTGAAATCCAAGTAACAGGTCTAGACTTCCCAGCCCTTTCAGTCCTTAGGAGACCGCATTTTACAGCAGTTTAAGATAGAGAGGAAAGAAGACTAGAAAAAGATTACATCAGTGAGACTCCCAGTTCCCATTCTTGATCCTGCAAAGAGTGATTCCTGAGACAAAATGCCAACATTTTTTGGGCAAGAGCTGTGTTCTGGTCTTGGCTCACAGATTAACTAATATATAGGATAGTCCAGCAACCTACCACTCATCATAACTTGAGTAGGAAAAAGAAGATGGGCAACTTTTTCCCTTTGAATATTTCAAGTCACTTTATATTTTAAGTATTTTTACAGCCTCTTGTGATAACCGCTTTAAAGCAGACCATTAAAGAAACTAGTTTTCATAGCCTAACCCATGCATTGAGTCTTCAAACATTTTGGTAACTAAACATGGTCCCTACCCTACAGCCTGTGAATCTGGAGTGCTGACAGCAAACCAGAGTAATTATTCTTTCCCCTTTGCTGACAACAGTGTTGACAGAAGTGGCCTTCTATGGTGAGAGACTTTGCCCCATTTCCTTCCCTTGCTCAGATGAGTACAGGTCATGTACCTCAGTCTACAGACCAAAAGAACAGCCTTAGCTACCGCTGACATCTTGGTGGAGTCATTACCAACATACCCTATCTGCAGAGAAGGGGCTTCATGAATAGACTGATCAACAAACACAATACTAATGTATATGGAAAACATGGAAGGGCTACGCAGGTTGATGGTACATCCTGAATGGCTAAGTGAATGAGTATCCCTCTTTTTTAACCATTATACTGAAGAACACCTGAGAAAACTACATTTTCACAGCAGTATCTCAAACCAATCTGTTTTCTTACCTTTACAGTGATTTATAGCAGTGAAAAAAATAAAGACAGAAATCATAATTCTGCACAGAAATCATGGAGTGCCTATTCTTGCCAGGTGCTGAGTTCTCACGCCTACCAAGGACAGCTGAGAGCACAAAGCAATGCTCAGAACTGAAACTGTGGGTGGTGGGAGTTCATCGTGGGAATGTGAGCAATGTGTACACTAGGGCAAAGTTCTTCACAAGGAGCCAAGACTGGGCACACGTAGGCACAAAAGAATTAAGGACTACCCCAAAGAGCATTTCTAGATCCTTGCAAGCTCAGTATCAAGTGTAACCATCGTGCTGCCATCGAGAAAGCTTTCTAAGCTAATGAAATTCCCTGTGTAACTCTTCTCGTGAAGTAGCACTTGATGGATTTAGTTATCAAATGGCCACAATTTTAACTGATCCTCGGTTTATCGATTTCCTTGTCTCCATGCAGAAAACAAGACACCATTTAAAAAACTTATCTACAAGAAAGTGGAAAAATACAATTCTGGGGGAAGCTTGCACAGATGAAGCTGCTGGGCCACTCCAGCCAGAGTGCTCATGCTTCGGACAGTGGTGGAGGTATGCTGCGGCAAGTCACTGCCCACCCATCCCATCAGATCACGGGAGGAGATCCACCAGGACGCAGGCCAAAGTTGAGCGTGGAGCAAGCCTCGTCCCCAGCCGGTACCCGGCGATGCCGGGAGCACCCCGGGGCAGTCATCCCGGCGCGTCCGGGGCTGCCTGCCTCCNCGGGGACGGGGACGACCCGCTTAACGCGCTGCAGCCCCGAGTCCCGGCGCCGGGAAGGGCTCAGCCGGCCAGGTGGAGCAGGGTGCCCGGGCTAACAACCATGGCTGGACGCCGGACCCCGCCGCCCATGGGTCTATCCCCGGGGAGTGCAAATCCCGGCGCGGGCGGCCGTCAGCGAGACCCCCGGCCGGGCTGGCAGCGCCGTGTAGATCCGGGAGCGGCCGCCCCGCTGGNTCCTCCTCACCGGCCTTTTCCTGCCGCTGCAGAAGCGCACTTTGCTGAAGACCCCCAGGACATGCCTCTCGCATAGGGAGCGCCCGTCCTTGCTGGGGCTGGAGCGGCGTTTGGAGGCGGACACCCGGTCGCTGTTGGACTCCCTCGCTTGCCGCTTCTGCCGGATCAGCGAGCTGGCGATAGCCGCTGCCATCGCCGCTCATGGGCCCCCCGCTCCGCTCCGCCCGGGCGCAGGCGGCGGCGCTTCCTCCCTCCGGCCGCCCTCCGGCGAGGGGCTGTGGATGAGTCAGAGACCCCTCGGCCCGCGGGCAGCCCCGGCCCCAGCGCGGTGGCTCCGAGGCGCTGCACGGCAGGACGCGCACATGGACGCGGCTCCGCGGCCGGGCTCAGGGAAAGCCGCGCTGCATTTCTGTTCGCACTCCTCCTCTTTCTCCTCTCCCCCCCTACCCACTCTGCTCTCAGAGAGGGCGGGAGGGGAAGGAAAAAGCAGCCACGGGAAAAAGCAGCAGGCCAGCAAACAAATTAAAAAGAAGGAAAAACCCCTAAAATTAAAAAAAAAAAAAAAAAAAAAAAAAAAAAAAAAA
>VYZT01002627.1:26043-49452 GCA_013400735.1 Pomatostomus ruficeps
GGCCCCGGGCCCGGCTGCCGCGGCGGGGACGGCGGCGGGAGGAGCGATGCAAGGCGGGGAGGAGGTGGAGGAGGAGAAGGGCGGGGGGGGGCGGCTGCCACTGCTGCTGCTGCTCCGTGCGGGGCTCAGGATGCTCCGCGGGGCCGCCCGACGGCGGCGGGGCGAGGAGGAGCCGAGCCGCGCCCGCTTCCCTCCCGCATCCTCCTGCCCGACCCGGGAGGGGGGAGGCGAGGAGAAGTGGGGGGAGGAGAGGGAAGGGAGGGGCCGGGGAAGCCCCCCCAGACGCCCACGCTACGCAGGGCTGCTGCCAAGGCGGCGGGGAGCCCCGCAGCCCCGCGGCGGCCGGGCAAAAGCCGGGCTCTGGGCTTCGGGCTCGGGGAGAATTGCAGCTGCTCCCGCTCGCCCTCCTCTACGCAATCCTACGTGATCGAGGTTTGGATGAGAAATATCGCGCAGGCAGAGCGAGGCAATTGCAGCTCCGCGGCGGCTCTGCCCCTCCGCCCGGGCAGACCCGCCGCCCCCGCCGGCAACCGGGCTTCCCCAGGACCGCAGCCCCCGCAGCGGAGCCGCCTGCCACTCGTGCGGCCACCCCGGCCGCCTCCGGGGCCACTGCTGTCGGTGCCCGAGCACCCAGCCTCGGCAGCCGAGCGTGTCCGTGGCTTTCCCGGTTTCTCCGAGCACGCAGAGAGAAGGGACAACCCCGGCAGTCTGAGGGCTGCTCTGCCGGGGGCCGGTTCTTCGGCCGGGGAGCGTGCGGGCGGTTACAGCGGCGGTGGGCGCTGCCGGGCTGCCCCCGGCCACAGCGGTCCCACGACACATCGCCACCAGCAGGTGCTGGCCGGCTCTCGGCTATCTCCAGCCACAAAACTGCACTTAAAAAACTGAAGGTGCAGATACGTTACTGGTTATCCAGAGAAGTAACTGCTGTTGCTGCCACAAGAATGGTGCTCTTCAGATTACAGGTTCAAGTAACAGGTAGCGATAGGAGCTGCTAGGTTCGTTAGGTGACGAGCGAGATACCTGGGGGAGCGCACAGGCGTCAGGGTGGAGGGAGAGAGGATCTCGGCTGGGAAGAGAGGACCTGCCCCAGCTACACTTGGGCGAGTAGCAATGGCAGGACAGGACTAATCCAGTCCTGAAAGGGTAGGGGTGATGCATGTTCCCATCTGACAAGACCATTTAAAACCAGTTAGTGACACGTCCTAGGAATTACCAGCTTCAGCAAAATATACTTTTTAACTACTTCACCTCTAAATTCCAAAATTTTTATATTTCAGCTGTAAATTATTTGAATGTATTAGGGGAAAAAGACAACTGAAACAACCGCCATTACATCCATAAAGATTAACTAAACTCTGGCATTGCTTCCAAATTTTTATTCTTAGTCTCTATGCATACCAAAACAAGGTGGAATCAGGGTCTCCAGGCTGTTGATCTCTTTTTAACTACTGCCAATTTTTTTTGAGTAGATTTCACCATCCCAATCAATAAAGATTTTTTCTTCCCTTTCCTGTATCTAAATGCTTCATATTTTAATTTTCTCTATCGGATTATTTCACTTGACATCAAAGAATTATTGCAGTACAAGGTACAGGCATGGCCTAAAGAAAGCTGTTTGCAATCAGAGAATCGCTGTCTGAACTGCCAGTGAATTATCCAAAGCTTCATCTTCAAAGGATGTGAGCATATCTCATATCTTCTCAAGAAAGAGGTTTTCCATCTACATATAAAGATACCTTTTTGCCTGTAGTCTTCAAATCTCTGGTGAAAAAATGCTGGTTTATCCACCCCATATTAGATAAGTTCCAGTTATTTTGACATGCAACTAATTTGTTTTGTTGTGTAGCTGTAAACTAGGAGCAGCAGCTCTGCACTTAAGAATGATCTTAATCAGTGATAAAGTCAGTCCCAGTATATTTTTTTCCAAATGATTTATGGATCTGAAAAGAGTTGCTGCAACTCTAAGAAGAAAAGCTTCTCCCAGGTCTTTCCTGCTTCTGCAGTGACTGAATTAAATTAAGCCAAAGCTTGTGAAACTGAATGCAGTGTTGCATTTGCCAACACATAGGTCTGTCTTATCTATAGATGGCCAAGGAGTCCACAGGGTTTGGTTCTGAACACGGGCACGGTGCCATGAGCTCCTGGTGACATAGGCACCTGCTCTGCACAGGTCAGATCATGCCCCAACTTCACAAAACTTTCTGAAGAGCCCAAACTTTTATAAACACCAAGCAAGCCAAGAGTGGTCTTGAGCTGGAGAACAGAGGGCCAACCTCATCATGCTCCTGCACTGTCATTCTCACAGGTGAAACAGTACCTTTCGTGGGCTGCCAAGTGAAACAGAAAAGCTTCCATGTGCTTTCATCTCTAACAGTGGAAATTCTCTCCTTCAACTTCCATTTGGGTAAACAGGGCTCAAACCATCTCCCATTTTCATCTGCATCAGCTACTCCTCTTTGAGGGTTGTGCAGCCTACACTGTTCCAAATCAACTAGCCCCTGTGGAATTCACAGGCTGCATTCCGCATTGCTACCAGTGGAAGGTAAATTGTTTGAGCAAACTGGGCAATATGGCATTTTCCTTAAGGAACATAATTTTAAAACATACTTATATATAATACAATATATATATTATATAGTTATTGTGGCAATTTTTTCTCCCATGCCTCTTCTCCCCGGGCTTTCTCCTCACTTTAGTGCCAGTCTGCAAACCTGCACAGTGCACCTATGAAAAGGGAATGCAAGAGTAGCACTGATTCATAAAATGACCAAGACAGACTGTTTTGAGTACAGTGGAGAGATATGCCAGTACTCCTGCAGTCTGTGGAGAAAGACCCCATCTGGCACAGAGGAATAGGCTCGCTGTGGCTGCTGGAGGACCAGACTCATTATGTTCACTAAATATGCACACCCCACTCCAAACACACAGGAGCCTCTGCATTAGGCACTCACTATGGGAAGTGACCAATATCAATATTTCAAGATACTGTCATTTCTGAGGTTTCATTCTCTTGATAAATAAACTCTTCTGTCCTTAGTGCTGAGGTTTAAAATGAAGGCCTGGCTGAATTTCAGGGCTTTGGTGACTTGAGCAGAGAAGAGATCTAGAATTGCATTCCTCTACCTTTCTAAACAGAACAATCTATCTAGGTCAAAACGGAGGTTATTGGCATCTTTCCTTAGTGAAGTGCAATAATTCCCGCAGGGTTGCTAACAGAATATCCTGTTTATTTTTCATAGAGCCTTCAAAAGCCATGGGCTGTGTTCTGTAGATACAGTCATTAGGCATATCTCTGCTTTACTAATTCTGTACACACTGAGCTAACTACAGATATAAACATATGTAGGGTTTTTGCTGTTTTATCTGTAGAGCTACTGAAAAAGCATACAAGAAAATTAAGGAAGAGATTTACATTTAATACCACTTTAAAACGTGTATGCATGTTGCTGTAGTTGAATGGGAAAAAGAAAGACGCCCATCTCTGGCCAATAATTATGAATGGCCTAATTCACCATTTTGCAGCAGCATAGCAACAAATATCTTCCAATAGGAAGGCACTGTTGAGTTTGAAAGTCTGCATGCAGACACCTCTAAAGAATTGTACCAAATTTCCACGCTGTGTAAATTACATCTAAAATGTGCATTGCCAGGGCTGCTTATTAAGCAGAATTAAGCCCATATCCATGTGTTATTAACTTTATTCTTTACAAGGTAGCCCCTTGTTGCATGTCTAGCGTAATTAAAATTCATGCAGCTTTGGCATTCCCCAGTCTCTCTGCGTGGGTGGACTTTTTGAAAAAAAAAAACATGCCTGGGTAACCTGATAGAGAAAAGACCTTACTGCATTTTGCTTGGTTTCTGTGCAGGGTAATTCTGTTTACAATGCATGAGTTTATATCTATGTTTGGATGCCTAAAAAGAATTCACATGGCCACTTTAAAATATGCTATTCAGGGAGAGAGATCTGGCCCTAAAACAGCAGCAGAGTACAAGAACTGGCCGGCTTTCTGGGCTGTTCTCGCACAGCTGAGCTTAGAGCTGACTTGGCCTTTTAATAAACACAGAAGAGCCTGCATCACCTGATTGCTATATTGAAATAATTCATTTAATGGGCCCTTCACTCCCTTTTTTGCCTTCAAAGATTCAATTAAACAAAATTTGCAACTCATCACAAGAACTATTTATTAGTTTAGCTAGTGTCTTTCAAACCAGCTCCAGCCTAGGGAGAAGTTGGGCCTCTCTGGGTGTTGAAATAAGGGGCAGGTACGCAGTTGGCAGATTGCAGAATGAAACTACTATTGCAAAAGCAGGCCACAAGCAGCACCAACACCACAAAACCAACTGCAGCCTAGAAAAAGAAATAATTCTACTAGGATTTTATACATTCACTTTTCTTTTTCCTTTTCAAGAGATTTTCTACTTAGCAGGAGCTTTTATTTCTCCTTGTTGACTTGTCACCTATATGAGGGGGAGGCAGGGCAACACAAGAAAGCTTTGCCTCACTGAAGAGAACTGTGGCTGTCTCGAAATGAAAGTGTTGTGAGGCATTTTTCTTCAAGAAGCCTCCTGTATGGCTGAATAGACTTTTGTCTCCAGGGTTCTGGAAGCACCTGCTGGGATCATTTCCCTGAAATAAAGCCTAAAAAGGAGCAGTAGCAGGGAGCATCTCAAACTGTTCCCACATATCAAGAGAGACCTCCCTGCAGGCAGGTCAGTGCCTGTCCCACATCCCAGAGCCAGACCTGAGGCTTGTTCAAGGTGGACTCATCGCAAATTTGTTTTTATCACCTCAGCCCAACAGTCCTGTTCATCAGCCATTCTGTCACTGCCTTCCCCAATGGGATCAGGGCATGAAAAACTACTGTCTTTGCAGTGATACACTTCAGTTGTGGCTTCATAAGTGGCAGGAGTCCAAGAGAAAGGGCCTGCAAACACCTGCCCAGTGACAGCTCCCACACAGCACTTCAGTCATAAGGGCAGTGCAGGGAGGAGGCCTCGTTGAAGGACCTCCCATCAAGGAGTAATGAGAGGATGGACACTCTGCTTGCAGGTCACCTTGTGCAAGGCAGAGCCAAGAGTCCACCCCTGCTGAGCAAGGGGCACACAGACAACCAGCTGCTCCAGCCTTAGAAACACCCACTTACGCATCTGGAATGAAAACTCAAACATCTTTTTGCCTGTACGAGAGCTGCTGAATTTAAAAGACAGGACAGACAGCTGCCTCTCTTCCTTTCTTCCTCCCTCCACCTCCTCCTTCTCACTGGGCTTCTCCCAACACTCAGCAACTCCCTCCATCCACTTCCTTAGGGACTTCTTACCCATGGCTACCTGTCAAATAGCCTTAAGCCACACAAACTACGAGAACCTAGAAGAGGAATGAAAGCATTGACTTGAGATTTCACTCCAGGTCTTACATCTGCATTCACAGTGTGTTAGAAAAAGACCACATCCCTTGTGCTTTTAATGCAGAGCAGAAGGTTGAAGTCAATTAGGTGGAATAGCCACCACTGAGCAACCCCAGTTTTGAGCCTGAGGCTGAACACACACAGATCATACCCTTCTCTGTCTGAAACAGAGACTTAGTCCCCAGATCTCAGGATAACGGCACTTTTAGGAACAAGACAATTCCTATTCTTCTCCCTAGGAGAGGTCAGCCATCCCCATTGTTCCCTTTGAATCCTATTTGATGACAACCTGCAGCCCATTTTGGCCCACAGTTTCAATAATGCCAGAGGTGCCCAGGTCCCATGGACACTGAACCTGGTTGTGACTGTATTTACATGTCACCTGCATGAAGGTGGTGTGGTCTGGGTAGAGAAGGGAATGTAACCCCACAGTGCAGCTTCAAGCCCAGGGGGTCTGAAGAGGCTGTTCATGCTTTTCCCTGGGAGGAAGGAAAACTCCTCATGTTGTAACCATGCAGCCAGACATCAATTTCAACTGAAACCATTTTCATGTGTGTCAGGAAAAGCCTTTCAATTTAAAGTTTTCATCAAGCTGACTTTGCTGAAAGTCAAAGAGATCCTTCCTGATTAGATCTTGGCTGAGGCAAACCAGCCCGATTATGTAATTGAGAATGATAAAAAGGAGGGAGGGAGAGCGAAACCCCTATCATGCTCCTCCAGCAGGGCTGTGGGACCATCTGCTCCACAGCAGGTCAAGGCTTGGAGATTGAAGACATCCACCTCCTCAATGCATCTTTGTGGCACTGGCATAGGTCAAGAGGGAGAGGAAGGGCCAGAAGCTATCAAGGAGAAATACCAACCTCCCTCCAGACCCATAAATCTGTCTATCTGCCCATAATAGATTCTGACAGAACTAAAGGGGCCACGGAAAGTTCCCTGACCCCAAACTTCGCTTGTTCCTTCATCCAGCCTCCAAATCCACAAGCCCAGGATCTGCAGCCTAAGCTAGATCGTATCTCAAATCCTGCTGCGTCAGCAGAGCAATGCTTCACTGGGGCAGCCCATTGCTCTGCCACTCCACAAAGGATCCTTCCAGTCTGGAGAGCACTGAGGAAAAGCAGCAACTCTGACAAGATCTGGTACTCCCTCTGCCATCAAGCTCTGCAGTACAGGAGTGTTGGGACATTAATCCTGCCTTAAGGATGCTTCTGAAGTTACATGCATTCAGATTGCATCTTAACAAAACCTGCTTATTTCTCCTGCATACTGCAAGGGCATATTCAACACTAAATGTAAATGTGAGACTACAGCTGTCATGCAGCCAGGACATGGTTTGAAGACTCCCTCATTCATCCCCCACTGACCTGAAGTGCTGGGTAAAAAGGATTTGGGTGGATACATTGCTTCCCCCACAAGCCTCTAGCTTCCAAGCACACCTCTTGCTATTTGCATTGTAATTTATTTCCCTCCCCAATAATAAATCAACTCCTCTATCTCTCCAGCAAAATGAAATCCCATGTCCTCTTTCCCCGGACTCTCAGAGCTGCTGCAATCCAGACACCAATAAAGATATCAGTGGTCTGCAAGGAAATCTAAGTTTGCCAATGATACAAAGATTAATGCAGTAGTAATTAATGATCGTAGTAAGTCTGGTGAAGAGAATAAACTGAACTGACATGGAACCTGAGTTCACAGAAACAAGTTTCCTTTTAACACAGCCAGATCAAATCTCTGGGGATAAACTGTGCAGTCTGTATTACTTCAAGACCAGGCTTTTTTTTTTTCCTCAGTAAGCAGTGACTCTGGAAATTGGGAACCATGAGAGAGATACAACTAATAGGAGCTTTCTGCGCAGAACTGCAGGTAGGAGAGCCCAAGCCATGCACAGCTGGAGCAATAGGGAGAAAAATGAGCAATGCTCTGTTACATTTGTACCTAGTGCAGCAAACACCAGTATCACAAGAGTCACAAAGTCTGGTTGCCACACTTCAGAAGTAGCAGAAGAGAGAGTCTGAGGACTATGAAGAATATGGGTATAGTGAACTACATGAGCAGTTTGGTCTCTTGGTTGCAGTAATAAACACATCTACAGGGAATCACATGGGGCCACTCTTGAAAATGCTCTTGGTACCCACCTGTATTTAGCCTGTTAATACTGTGGCCACTTATAGTTTGGTGTTGTTAAAAATCTGGCCACAAAAGATAAATGGTTGAGATCCTCGGTATCCAAGAAAATGACAGAGAAAACTTAGCCCTGACTGATAAATCTCTCCCCTCTCAGTACGAACATTTTTGAAAGGAGAGACTGTCTCAGACCAGCAAAGTCAGAGTGAGATCTGGAGGCTGTAAGTCAAGGCAAGGCTCATGTTTATTGTTAATATCAAAGGTAATTCATCAAGAGAACAACATGGCAAGAGGTGTGATGGATTTGCTATCATTTCACCCTAAGAGCCAACCTCCTTCAGAAATAGATGGGCTGATATCACAGTGCACAGGGTACAAGGGGCCCTGGAGAAGTCACCCATGTACCAAGCCAGCAGTACCTTCATCATCACTGACAACGTTGGTCCGATGCCTGATCAGGGACCTGCAGCACTGTAAATCCCACAGCTCCCTTAGGAATGCAGCTCTCTACCACTCTCAGCTGAGAAAGGCTATTTCTAACGTGTAGTCCAAATCCCACTTAGGTACAAGTTTCTTGCCCTATTGATTCTCCCTGCCCCAGAGGACTTACTGGGCTTGCTCAGTGCAGTCCTGACTTGAGTTATGCTGGAGACCAGACTCATAATCACAACTAGTTCCTTCTGCCTGGCTTCTGACACTCACCCGGCGTCAGTCAATCTTAGAGCTATGATGAACAGAAATCCACTCTGCAGAAAATCTTGCCTTCAAAAGTTATGTTTCTTCCCCACGTGAAATGAAAATGGGGCCTTTTGGAGCTCACTATGAAAAGCCCAGAAGAGAAGAAAGTACACTGATGTAGTAGAACTGGTGGTCTCACCACTGTCCAGTAGGCAGAGCAGTGGCATGAAACTTGACCTTGAAATTCCTGTGCAATGCGCTCTTCTGAAATGACTATTTCCTTTCTCCCTTGCACAATTTTGATAGAATGGCATTTTTCAAGGGAAAAAAAGCACCACTACTGATTGTTTGGCTACTCCTTCTGAATGCATCCATCACAGCCTCCCAGCCTGTACCACTCATGTGTCTGACATGAATTACAGTTCTGGCCTTTTCTGCTCTCAGACTGCCAAACTGTCGAGGTGCCTAAAGCAGGAGATGCAATAGCTGTTCTAACCACTTTCTATGGCTCTTCTAGGGCTTTGCAAGAACAGTGTTTGGACATGGGCAACCCTGTCTTCTTGCATTCTTTATTCATGACCCCTCTATAGCTTCTATCTTGGACATGGAATTCCTGTACAGTGTGATTTTTCTTCCTCCCTGGCCATGCTTGCCTGCCCTCCCCCTTCATATGCACATTCCTTTTCTCACTTCAGGGACAGAGTTAGTGTCCCCTTGGTCTCATTCCACCACATAACAGAAAAAAACCCATTCCACTAAAGGGCTGCTGGAGCCTGCTACAAACAAGTCTCTCATTGGACCTGGTGTCTGGAGACCAGCCCAGTAAAACAGTAGAATTAAGCAGAGAGAGCAATGCCTTCTATGAGTCATGGAGAAACAGGCAACAGACCCTGCTTACCCATGAAGTCATGATCTAAAGCATTCCCTATTTAATGCACTGGGTCCTACAGGATGAGAGGACAGGACCCCCTGAGTTTCTCTTTCTACTCCCACAAAGAAGGCTGCGAAGTTGGAACTGCTGCCTTCTCACCACCCCAAGGGCAGCATCAGCTGCCCCTCCTGTGGCACCCAGCATGATATCCATAGCTTATCTTTGCCACCTGTCCCCAGAGGTTTTACAGGAGCCCATGGGCACTCCTGCCCCAGTGTAGGGGCAAGGGGCAGCCTCTGATAACAAGAGGAGATGGCAAGGCATCCAGCAGCAGTCCAACAAAAGATGCTGTAGCATTGCCAAGTGTTGTCAGATGTAGGGAAACTCACAATAAGAGCTTTCATCTTTCATTATGATTGAGTGCTCCTGCTCTAGCCTGTTGGAAATACCATCTCCTGAGATGCTATGGGCTCAGTGAAGCTCATGCAAGGTAGTATAAACCAGGGGGCAGGTTATTAGCATTTTCTTTTGGCAGAAGCTTATACAGAAGACTAGCTGTGCTTGGCAACTGGAAAATGCACAAGTGTGGGGGTGAGGAGTCTGAATTAAAAGCCACTTAAGTGGGTACTTGAGTAATTACTGGGAGGCTTCTGAAGAGACATTTTTGTCAGTAATTAAGGAGAACATGGCTTTGTGCTGGGTACAGGTGGCAATATGGCAACAGACATCCTCAGCACTCCACAGAGAGATGACCAGCCATCCATTAGCTGCAGAGGCATGTTGGGATTTTCTGCCCAAAAAGCACCCTTCAGTCTTGAAACAGGGCCAGATCAGCAAAGGGGCTGAAATTCTCATGCTCTCACAGTCTCAGATTTTCTGCACCAGGGAAAAGGAGGCACAAAACTACTTTTATGAAACTCTAGTTCCTGAGGTAGCTGTTCTTCAGCAGTTAGGTCCCACTGGTGTTTCTGTCTTCTAGAGGCCCTGTTTCAGCTGCAGAGGCTCTGTATTCCTGGGCAACCTCCCCATACAAAGGAAGTGAAGCAAAACATGCTGGGCAGTTCCAGCCTGGAGGAGGGTTGGGTTATGTTGCCTGTCAGTGGCTTGGACAGGGTAGTTGTGATACGGTTGCATGGATACTCTCTCTCCCCTAAATTGTTTTCATAAGCCTGATGCAAACTTTGTCACTCATTTGCCTGGCTTTGGGAACCCTTCTGTTTGCTAAAGAGTGTCAATAATACATGTTCCCTTCTCAGTGTTAGGAGGCAAGTCTATTATTTCTTCAGCCCATTAGATACTTCTAGAAACTCAGATACTAAACTATATCTTTCTAGTGCCTCTAATACCCACTTCAGCCCACCTCAAATGCTGTAAAATGTGGGGTGCAAGAAGGTGCCCTCAGATGAAAAAACTGATTTCACAGGGAAGTGACTCAGAGCTACTTTTAAGTCTGCAGTGACGAAGTCAGGCACTTAGGAAATTAAGTGTGTAGACCTGTAGCTACCAGGGCAGTGTCTGGCTCCTCATTAAAGATGCAGGTAAAGAAGCTTAAAGACAGTAGCAGTAAGAGGAGCATATGCAACACAAACATGTCCTTGTGAAAGAGCATAATTCATAGACACTTCATTACCTTCAACAACTTTGAAGTCCTTGCTTATTCATCAGTAAATCTTAGCTGTCATGAGCCAAAAAAACATGGACTGGGATTATCAAAATCTCCATAAATGAAACAGACTTCTAGATCTCACTGATGCTCCAGGGATCTCCCCATAAGCTCCAGCCTCAGCCTCTTACATTTACCAATGCTCTGTGTGGGGTGTGCAAGAGAACCCTGTGTAGCAGGCATCAGCCCTCACCCCAGTTAAACATGCCAGACTGACTCCTGCAAAGTTCCCCTTGAAAAAAAACAGTTGACATAAGGAGGCAGACACCAGGCATTTGTTCTAGAAAAGGCTACATGCTACTCCCAGCCTTATTACTTGCACATGGATAGCTCCAGCAATTATTGCAATTCTCTCACTTTTCTTCCTTGACTCTTGGCACAATATAGGGTTTGAAAGGTCTTCTTTCTCTTTTTATTTATTTAATCATTTGACATGGACTCTGTCAGCTTGAATTTCATGTGGCTTTGCAATTTTATGGGGAAAATGAAAATAGAAAAAAAAAATACGGAGAATTCATAAACCCTCAGGCAAACAGGAAATATACCCACAATATTGTGCAGCTTCAATGAAAGCTTTTCTTTTTAAAACAAAGGATGTTCCCTTGTGTTGTTTGAAACTCTGGCACTAGAGCAATTAAGAAAGTGAAACTGGCTACGAACTAAAGCAGAATGGACATGTTTCATAGATCTTCATTGCCCAGGCAGAAAGAAACATAAACAGGGCATAAATAACAGCAGTCAGAGGACAGATAAGCTGAAGGACAATGTTGGCTCAAGAGGAAATGGGTAGAAACTGGCCAAGAATAAATTTAGACCAGAAATTAGACATGGTTTCTAGCAATCAGAGAACTAAGACACTTCCAACAGGACCAGTAGGCACATTGGTGCTCTCATCCTGCTCCTTCTGTTCCAAGGAGGCTATTTGTGCACATTTGTGAAAAGATTATGTGACATAGCCTGCAATAACATGAGCCAAGAGGCCCTTTCTCTCATCCATAGACCAATACTTTTCGTCTTTCAAAAAATCTCTTTTTAATACTCTACGAATGGGGAGACATTTGATGTGCATTCAGTAGGGTTTATTTAACCTTTTCTAATTGATCCATCTTAAAATATACCTAATACTAATAGCCTTGCACATTTAATTGATGAATTGAAGTAAGCAACAGCAATTATTGAGTGTTTTTATTTAGCGGTGTCATTAAATAAAGTGAAAGCAAATAAGATCCCATAAAATACAAATGGTGTTATCTAAGAGTTGTTAGGGATGCAGTGACAGGAGTGCATTCAGTTAAGTGTTTATATTGTTACCATCATTCAGACATCAGCTTCAAAGCTTATCTAATTTGAAAGCCACTCCTGCAGATCTTTGGTATTGATTGGTGCAGCCTGGAGAGACACCACTCTCACAAACTCATTCCAGAATACAGAAGACATCAGCTCCCACATGTGGGGTCCCCTGGCCAGCTGGTACCCACATCTGTCTGCACAGGTCTTTTCTGCTTGCTGGATAACTCAAGGATACCCAGCATCATCTGGGAGAGGAGGATTCTGTTGGCAGGGTGAGTTAGGAACAGATGTACCCTCAGCTCTTCACCCCACATCTCCCCTGATCAGGATTGCTGGTGTCTCGACTTAGCCACTACTCAGCCTAAGTGAAACATATGTTTATGGCCGTAATTTCCGCACTGAACTGCTATAGTGCCAGTTAATGTTGTTCAGAAATGAATTGCTGCTGCGTAATATACAGAACAACAAATTCACATTAGCTACATATCACAAATCAGATAATTACCAACCAAGACATTTGTACGCATGTTCAACCTCTTATACGATGTAATAGGACACTATCAAAATAGAGCTCACATTACAATGACAGTTTTGGCTTCTAGCACTTTAGCTTTTATTGTAATAAATTCTAATTTTCTGATTTTTATCTGCTCCTCCCCCCCTGCTCCTAGTGGTGTAGGAATTATTATTATGCCAGCTCTAAAACTAGACTGCCTGCTTTGAAAGCAGTCTTTCTGCCTGATTCACAAGCACAGCACTGAAGCATTTGAGACACAAACACTGCAGATCACCCTCAATGCCAAGAGAAAGCACCAGCCTGACCAACTTCGCTTCGATTGCCACCAGACCACAGAGTGACCACAGGTGTGTACCCTCCTCCCCACAATGCCCATTCCTCCATCCCTGGAATCAGGGTGATGATACGGCTTTTGTGAGCCTTCCCCACAGGAAAGCTTGCAAAGCTCTCATCTCTGGGGGTCAGATGGATTTCAGGGTGGGATTTTTCACACAATGCAGGCAAGAGGTGCTGATGGAGAAGCCCCGGCTTTCCCCATGCTTGCACAGATGGAGCTGTCAGGAAGGGCTCCCCTTTTGGAAGGGACTGACACTCTTCAGCTGACACCTCTGACAGCATCCCCTCTGCTTGCAGCTCAGCTTCTCTGCACCTCGAGCAGAGACCCCATCATACCTCCCTCCCCCCTGGGAGGCCATAAGCAGAGAGCAGAGCACAGATGCTGTAGAGCAGCTTGGCCTCACAGTCACTCTGGCCCCTCTTACCAGCTCTTCCAGTGTGTTTACAGGATTCCTGTATTCACACTGCAATAAATGACAAAGTTGCCACCTTGCTTCACCAGGACTTCATTTTTCAGACCCACAATCCTTCTGCCCCAGAACCAGAACCTGCCTCTGGGCTCAGCAGCCCAGAGGCAGGGGAGATGGAGTCAGTCCCCCCAGGCAAGCAGTGGGGAACCACTAATCCCACACAAGCCCACACGTGCCCCAGGGCTGCACCAACAAAATAATTGTGACTGGTAAGAGACTCAGGCATCAGGGAGGCTTTGTCTTTTCAAAGAGGGATTAGTCCTGCAGCCTCCATCCAGCTCTGGGGAAACACCAGGGCTTCACAGAGATGTTCCCCACTCAGAAAGATCCTTTTCCATCCTGCATAAATGAGTGAGGAATCCAAGTACAGCAGCATGACTAGAGTAACTGTGCCTCACAGAGTTATAGGATTACAGCTTGCAGCCCATGCAATTTCAGAAAATTTCCAGGCTTTTTATACATGTGAGTGCAAAATAGTAAAATACAGTGTTACACCAAGTTGTCTTCTTTTTCTACAATTATTTTTTTAAAATGGAAAATAATATTGGGGTCACAGAACTATTTTATTTTACTTTAAATTAATCTTGTTTCTTTCCTACATTACTTAACCCTTGTCTTTAGGGGGTGGGGGAATTACAAAATATCTTGGACTATGTCTCTCATGGAAAAATTGGAAACGCAATTAGACAAAAACTTGGAAGAAAGTAATGCTCCCCAGGCTATTAATTTATTTGGGGGGTCGATGGCAGGGAGTTTCTAAAATTGGGAAAATATCTTGTTTTCCCTTTAAATCCAACACTGATTTTTGTTTGAGGGCATCCTGGTCACTGCTGCACCTAAGCCAAAACTTTCCCAGCTTTGTTTCCAAGGGTCTGTGGATTAGAGCAAGCCTATTTTTTTCTTTTTGCATGCAAAATAGTTTGGACCAGGTATTTACAAGTGAGATTAGAAGGGACTCAATTAATCTCTGTTATAATGAAGGTGGACAATCCCAGGCCACAAGGATCCACAGATGGATACACAACAGAGGGCGGTGGCAGCCAGATGTGGGAGCTGAAAAGGGAGAGCACTGCCATGCAAGGTGACCAGACCACACCAGAATTGCTGCTGGAGCTAAGCAACAATACAAGAATCACCAGTGAAATTAGGAAAAAAACCAAATCTGAGTTTCTTTTCATCAAGTTACAATGCTGTCCCCCTGGGGCTGACCATCTACATTGAGCCACAGTTAGTGCTACCCAGAGCCACAGTCAGTGACACCCTATGCAGGAACGTGCACTCTGTTGTAGGAGATGCTAGAGGTTCTCAATCAAACTCACGGGGATTCAAGAAAATTAGGAAAAAATTCACTGTCTACTTTGATCAGTCCAGATTGGGCGTGCACTCCTGAATTTACACGGGAAAGACAGCGCTACCGACTCTTATCGTAAACTGCGCCTTTTCTGAAGAGTCCCTCTGCCTCCCTTTCTTTTTTTTCTGTCATTTTTACGACTTGCGAGACTAAAGGCCTCGATGCCCGAGCGGGAAACGCGAGCCCCGCGGAGATGCTCCCCTCAAGAAGGAGCTCCCATCACGAAGGCTCCCCTCGCCGAGGCGTTCCCCCCACGGAGGAGCTCCCCGCACCCAGGCTGCTCCCCTCAAGAAGGAGCTCCCCGCACCGAGGCTGCTCCTCTCAAGGAGGAGCTCCCCGCACCGAGGCTGCTCCTCTCAAGGAGGAGCTCCCCGCACCGAGGCTGCTCCTCTCAAGGAGGAGCTCCCCGCNCGCCCGGCGCCTGCGGAGCGGCAGCGCCGCCCAGCGGCCACGGAGCCGCGCGCTCACCGCGGGCACGGCAGCGACCCAGCAGCCCCGGCCACCGAGCCCCGTACTCCACAGGAAAGGAAGGACAGGGAAAAACGAACAGAATTTTTAAAAATTAAAAGACAGGTAAAGGCGGAAAGGAAAATATATAAAAGGAAAGAAGGAAAAAAAAAGGAATAAACAAGGAAGAGAAAAAGGGAAGAAAAAATAAAGAACAAAGGAAGCTAAATGGAGAAAAAGGAAAAAGGGAAGAAAAAGAAGAGAAATGGAGGAAGAAAAAGAAAAAAGGAAGAAAAAAGAAGAAGGAAAAGAAGAAATACAGGGGAAAGAAGAAGAAATACAGGGGAAAGGAGAAGAAATAAGGGGGAAGGAGAAAATGGAGAAAATGGTAAAAGGGGGGGAAAGAAAATAAATGAAAAATGAAAAAGAAAAAAAGCAAGCCCTAGAGTATAAACGCAGAGGGTTTTTTTTTTGTTTGTTTGTTTTTTTTTTTTTTACGACCTGAAAGGCTTGTATTACTTAATAAACTAGGACTTCTGTACACAGCAGCCCTCTCCCAAGGCGCAGTGGGAGCGCTCCCGTCGCACAGGTGCTGAGCCGGGCACCCCTCCGCTGCCTGCAGGGAGGAGACCTGCGGCTCCGCACGCACCAAAGCTGCTCCGGGAGACTGTACCAGGGGCCGGGACTTGCTGGCAGCTCAGCTGGAGGGAAATGGAGCTGCTGGCAGCCCGAGATGCTCCTCTGAACACCAGCGTTTAGAGGTGGGGGGCCGGACTCGCCGGGGCTGCTCCGACCCGCTGATCCGCAGCCCCCGCCGCCTTTGTGCGACAAAACATGGACAACTGGTCGGGCTCAAGCCTGGGGCTCTCTGCTGAACAGAAATGTGAAATACACAATTTCGGCTCACACTTGGAAAATACGCGTGGCCAAGAAATCGGTGAAAGGAGAGAGCGACGTTCAGCGCCTTGAAAGGAGGGGGCGGAGGGGCTTGGCCGAGAAGGACATTCCCGGCGCCCCATCCCTCCGCAGGCGCGCTGTGTCCCCGCGGCAGCACTGCCACCTGGTGCTCAGGGACACGCTCACGGCCGCCCGGGCGACGGCAGCCCGAGTTGCGGCCGTCACCGGCCCGTGCCCACAGCCATCCGAGACCGCTTCCAAAGGCAAGTGTTTCCCCAGCTGTACCGCGGCTCTGTCCCCTGCCCGGGGCACCGCTTGCTCCCAGTGAGGAGTGACAGCTCTGCGTTGTTCTTAGCAGGGCGTTCCCCTCCATGTCACAAGCCTTTGCACTCGTGGCAGCTGTGCAACAGAAGCGCAGGTGCCTTGTGCTGCAGGTGACAGCAATAAAACAATCTGTTTCATCATCTCCAAATTAAAAAAAAAAAAAAAAAAAAAGACATCTGCATGTGGTTTGACCAGTCTGTTGAATTTGTCACATTTTACAGTGCTAGTTTGAAAAAAAAACCTGGAAGAACTGAAAAGAAAGAAAATTTATTTCTCTGCAAGTCAAATGCCTGCCTGTTCTTTTATTCATGAAGCTTTATTCTAAGTCTTTTTAACTAGTTAAAAACAGAGTGGGTTTTTTTATGTTGGAGTTTTGGACTAAGTGTGACAAATCTCAATCCTTCCCTCCAAATTTTTTTGGCACTGCACAAACCACCAGATCTGTTGTTCTCTCAGCACTAAGTTAAACTGCCTATCCCCTTTGCACCATGCAGCCTTTGTGTTCCGTACCTAGCAAATCCAAGTGCTAGAATTGCTTGCTGCTAAATGTAAAGGTCTATAACTCACACTTGAAATGCCCACTTGCTTCCGCAGATCTTGCTCTGCCTTACAAATCTCAAGAATCTGAGTGCACACTAAGGTCACCTTCACCCCCTGCTGCATGCAACCAGCAATGGGGCAGAACACATCACCTGTGTAACAGCGCAGAGCAGCACCCTGCAGAGTGCCTGCCACACTGGCCGGGGACAGCACCACCAGGGAGATGGGCACCTTCGAGCAGCCACAGGCAGCCAAGTCAGAAGCTGACCAGAGCTTTGGAGGGGGCATCATTAAACTCCGTGGCCTTCTTCTACAGGTAACGAGAGAGAACAAACAGGTTCGGTGCCTGCAAGAGGTATGCAACAGTTTCTTACACACTCCTTCCCCTCCTGCTCAGTCCTTATCACTGCAAGCTAGAGCTCACTCAGAAGCAGGAGGCAGCTGCCTGAATCTGGACCTGCAGTTTTTACACACACAAAATTTACAAGGGAGGCAGCTTTTACCCCTTTCCCACCTGTTCTAGCACAGTCATTCTATACAAAGATGAAAGGGGGGAAGCTTAGGGTCTGCACTTTAGCTGCCTGAATATACATCCAGCAAAATCTGGGGAGCATCTCTGGATGTACTGCCAAGCTGTAAGGGACACCACTTACACAGATGTACTAATGCACCAGCTCTGGATATTACCACCTGCAGGGCAATGTAGGTGCACAGATTACAACGAAAAACATTAGCTAACTAGCTTGGCCTTAGCTGTACCGCTTGTTCATTTGTCCACAAGCAAGCTGTGTTCATTTGTCTACCGCTCGATCTGTTATTGGTAGCTATTTGTTTATGTTGCCTTGAGGAGTTCTCGCTCTGCTGGTCATGCAAGCCCAACATTTGTAATTTCTCCTACGAAATAGGAAATTAACGTAGGAAAGAGGCTGCATGTAGCTTTCCACCACAGCATTAATGTCAAGCGCTATATTCCATTTTAACGGAATAAAATGAGTTTTGCTGCACTGGCTAGTTGCTTGCCTGGGAAATTTCCATGGTTCCCTCAGTCCCACATCCTGACCCCACAGCAAGAATTGTGAATAGATCACAGGGGTAAAGCTTTTAAGCTCTTTTTGTTTTCCCCTCTCTGGAAACAGATTTATTCAATATTTGTTCTTCAGATGATCTTTCAAACTTGCAGAAAATGATGAGAAAAGAAGTCACAATGCAGCTATTCCTGTCCAAATATCCACTTCTTCTACTCAGAGAAAGGTGTTGGGGATTGCTTTAGCTCACCACAGAACAAGTACTGCAGAGCCTCGGTTTAAATGAACTTGTGTTGCAAAAAGCAATGCCTTTACTGCTATCTGCTCTCTGACTAGCAAATGCATTACCGAGTGAGCATGTAGCAGTCATTCATATCTCTGCCCTATTTAAATAAATCTTTGAGGTTACCTTGCCCACCAAAATCTCACTGATAGAGCCCATTATTTCTAATGCATCACCGCTTTCTCTCCTGGGTACTATTTTCCTTCCCAGTATAGCCTGTTTATACAATAAGGCATTTCCTACCCTGGGAAACAGCCGTTGCAGTGTCATTGATCACAGCAAATAATAAGTACACGCAGGATGCTGCAAAGTCTCGGTGGGCCAACACCAAGTTCTCCTCTTAGCAATTGTTCCAACAGATTTTGTTTTGAATAAGATGTCAGAATAGCCAGAACAGCCTCCTGTGTATCTGCAGCAGAGCCTTGGGCACAGCATAGGTATAAGACTAATTCCATTTGGAAAAAAAAGACTCAGAAAAAACACAGGTAGTGTTCTACCTTGTTAGCTTTATGCTAGGAGAAGTAATTAGAAGTTTCTATGGGACAGCTGCATTTTAGACGATTCTTCCCGTTTTCTTGGTACTAATTACAAAGCCTTCCTAGCCAATGCTTGTTACACCAATGTGAACAGCATGAAGTGCAGCCACTCTTTGCTGGCATTGGATGCTGGCTCAGGCACATGATGCCCCAAAAACAAGAGGTGCAAATGCTTTTCCTACTCACGCTGGAATCTGGGGAATCACCTCAGGCTCAGAGAGGGGCTGTCAGCAGCAAGCCAAGCCCCACTCACATTTCTCCTGCTGCTGCCGTGTCTCATGCTGGCAGCCCCAGTGCTGTGAGCTCCAGCATGCTTGCCAGGGACTGGTGACAGCCCCAGCACACAGCCTGCAGCTGGGCATGGCCCATGGGCCAGTGCCACCTCAGCAGCAGGACTGCAGGCACACCACACACCAGCCTTCCTAGGACTCATTCAGGTAGGAACCACAGTGTTACCTATCACATCTTTAATACAAGCTGGCTGTGGGCTTCCCGCTCCTCCTCTCACCTTACACCTCACCTGAGCTGATGGTTTCTGTCTCACAGCAGGGAAAAATGTGTCCTGCAGAGCAATAAACCCCTGGTTCCTCTGTGTGTGTGCACAGCTGGAAAAACATGGGTCCTGGACAGCTTCGCTTTTTGCAACACAGCACAGCAACCCAGGCAGGCTCTGGGGGTCTCTGGAGGTTCACGCTCTGTGCTCATTGCCTCTGTGAGCTCATGGCAGGCTGGCACAGTGCTCTGGCCCCTCCAGTGCCTGCCTACCCCTTTGGGGAGAGGGTGCTGGCCTGGCAGGAGCTGCCAGTGCAACCGGCTCTTGGGAGGCTCTGACCCAGTGTTCCAGCATGGAGCAAGCCCCTGTCTCACTGCCATGGCTGCTTTCCTGCAGTCCCACGGCACCTTCTTGCAGCCAGTGAAAATTCAAAATGACTCCTAGTGAATAATTAATTGTCCTCATCCCGAATCATCTTTAATGAATGAAAAGGCTGGAAACCTGCTGGGCACAAGAACGTGCCTCCGTGATTGGAGCACAGATGTGCATTTTGCATTTCTGCACATGCTTCCTGGTAGAGAATCTGGGGCTGCAGGTTGAAATCCCTGTGCATTATCTCCTCTTGGGGCCCAGAAACCTGAAAATGCTGCAAAAGAAATGTTCATTTTCACTGAAGATGTCACATGTGTCACAAACTGGGCACAGAAAATGCATTTCCCTGTGGAAAAGGCATTTCTGATGATGGGTGTAAAGAGAACAGTCCAAGAAAGAAAACAGGCCGAGCTTGGCAGATACATTAAGTGACTTCTGGTTTGGCACAGGTATTTGGAGCTCCCTGAGCCATGTGCCCATTTTCAGGGCACCCCAGGGGGAGGGGACTCTCAGCCACCCACCAGATGCCATTGCTGCACTGGTTCTGCAAAAGAGGGTTAATCTGTCCCTGCCACCAACGCTGCAGAGTGCATGGCCGATTTATCCCTGCCTGGGCTGCCGCAGCGCTGCCAGCTCTGCTGCGGATTTGGCTGCTGACTGAGAGTCCGAGGCTTAGGGAGGGCTCATGAGAGGTTCCAAACCTGTGCAGCATTCTAGCAGAGGCAAGTGTTCAAAAGGGAGCAATGAATTTCTTTGCATTTTTAGAAGACAATACACTAATTTAAGCAGCAAAACGTGCCTTTAGGAGCTCACCTTCCCTGCCCAGTGCTGGGCTTTGTAGGTGATGGCAGCAGCCCCAGAGGCTTTGGGAGCAGAGGGCAAACCCACTCTAGTTCCTACCCACGTGCAGCTCCCTGCAGCCACGGGAAGCATCGAGGGGATGCTGTGGCTCCTCATTAAACCAGGATAAGGAAGGAAGGGCCTTGGGCACAATTACCTTAATGAAGCTGGCAGCTCTGCATGTTAACAGCACCTGACGCTTGGGGTTTGAGGCACAGCTGCACAAACACTTCCAAAAGTGCTTCCAGACCGCTGTAAAAGCATAAGCACACAGGAAAACAAATACCTGCCTGAAAGGAGCCTGGATACCCACGTTGCAGAGCAGGTGGTGATTTTGCCTCTTAATTAAGCATATGTTCGTGGAAAGCATCTGTGCACTGAGAAGCCTCAGTCTTCCCCTGCTTCCACAGAAAGTGGCTGTCCCTGCCAGCAGCTGCCTCCCAGCCGGGTAATGATGTGGGTGACATTGGCCTTAACGCCCACGGGAGGCCTGCGTGGTGCTGGCAGACACAACACAGACAGCAGTCAGAAGGTGGACGGTGTGGGTTTTTTTAAAATTTTCAGCCTTCAGAAAGCACCAGTGATTTGCAGTTGATGAAAAACTGCAAACTACAGAGGAAAAAAAAGCACAGCGATGATTCTGGAGAGCAGAGAGAAAAGGAGCACATGTTCTGCCTGGCACACACCTTCTGGACATGGATTTTGTTTGTGTTGTGCATGGCTGCAGGTCAGGCTGGCGAGCTCAGGTAGCACTGAGACATATGGCAAGGAATGTTTTAAAGCTGTGACTGCTCCCATCCTGCTCAGACCCCATTTGCAGGCAGGAGGTGAGGAGGCTGCTCCCACATGGGCTGAGCGAGCCGTTGGCAGCATTCGATCGGCTGCCTCGCTGTGGGATTTCCTGCTTCGGTATGGAAATGTACCAGGACACATTCAAGTTCAGTCTGGCTGTCAGAGGACATTCTTCAAAACTGGCTTCATGGGCTTCTCTTTCCTGGTCATCACAGAGATTCACCGCAAACACCCCCCACGCTGTACATATTTTCGTTCCCTACACTGATATGTACATATTTCACAGTGACAGAAAAGGCAAGAAGAGCATGGAATTTTGCACAAGTGAGTCATTTTGATAAACACACAAAGCACTTTAACAGGTATCATAAGATTGCATAAAAATGCTCTTTTCAGTTCCTTATTTTGTTTCACTCCATGAATATTACAGTATAAAAATCAGCAAGTAAATAAAAGGTGGAAAACATGGGCTGATATTTTAAAGCTGTGGATGACTCCAGGTGTATCTGTCAGTCTGTGCCACTAATTTTCAAGATTGCTGAGGGTTATCATTAAACGGAAAGGCCCACACATGCATTTAAACTAGACTGTTATTTGTAAAACTATCTAGCAGATTTGGATATGTATCTCTTGCAAGTTTCAAGAACAAATAGAAATTGAAATCCAGTAAAGAAACAGTAACCCCAAAGTTAGGAATATTTTATAGAAAAGAATTTGGCCATGCTTTTCTGTCATGTGAAAATATCTTCAAGTGGTAGAAGCTGGGCACATCAGGGGCTTGGCTGAAAATAGCTGGGTGCTCAAAATTTTTCTATTCTAGGGATGATCACATTAACTGGAAGAATACTAACTATCGGCCAAGACAGGAGTAATCCTGGTGTTTCCAGTTTAACTGGAAAATCCCACGGAGGATGGGTTGAGATGAAATGTTACTGAACCAAACTGAAGGTGTATTTGAGTTACTGGCAGGCACATCTAACTGTGATCTATTTTGGATGACAAAAATAGCTGAAAAAAATCAAAATGCTTGAACTGCAGAATCATTTATATCAGCACACTGGCTGCTCTGGGTATGTGCTTATGTGATGGACATACCGACACTGTTACTGCTGCTGGACCTAGCTAGATTAAAGAAAATTATACAAATCTCTGCTCTGCAAGTCCCCAGATCCACTACAAACATCCTAAAGAGAAAAAAAAAAAAGACTACTACTACAAGAAAGGTGGGGAGAGGTACGAGTCCAGTGATTGCTAATGCATACTGCAAGAGACAGCATCGTTGTGAGATGTTACTCACAAAGGTGACTCACGCAAGGAGGGGACAGAGGTGACTTCACAGCCCTAAGCTGGAGCTCCGAGCTCTGCAGCGAGGCACTGCCCAGGTCTCCATGTCTGAGACTCCAAGGAGGCTGTCACTGCTGACCTATGATCACCCAAAGCAGCATAACACAAGACTTAGAGAGAGGTGTGACCACCATAGCTGATGGGGAAACAGCAAAGCCTCTCTTGTAACCATGAAGGGCGAATATTCCCAGGTAGCCCTCAGGCAACAAACGTGCCCTGCTCTCCCAAAAGGACCACTCAGGTTCGAGGGAGTCCCTACCCCACCACAGCACCATCCCAGGTCTCTATCTCTTCTCCCATTATCAGCCCCTTGTCAGTGACTCAAAGAACTCCACCCAGCTGCCAGGAGCTGTAGGCCTGACAAACATCCTGCTCCTGGGGCACCGACAGACCTCTCTGTCCTGTGTGCTGTTCCAAGGACTGGACCGCATAGCAGGTACCCTGTACTCCTGCCTTTCCTAAACGTATCCCACACCCCTGCCCAAGCTGGGGAGGCAATTCTGCTAATGCTACCAGGCCTATGACACAGCCAGCGAGAGCTCACCTCAGCCACTACAGGCAGTGGGAACACACAAACAAATACATATACACTCCCCTGCCATTCAGTTCATGACAGAGTGTGATTTGTAAAGCACCACTGCTCCTACATCCTTGAGCATTTAGGGAAAGACGTTTTCCGATAGTAAAAATGCACCCACATTTTGCCGGAGGAGAATTAGATGTAGAAAATACCCTGTGGAAAGATCCTTCTTTTTTCAGAAGAAATGTCACCTTTTCCCCAACAGACCAAGATTTTTTTTTTTTTTTTTTT
>VYZT01002627.1:49480-66058 GCA_013400735.1 Pomatostomus ruficeps
TTTTTTTTTTACTTAGTAAGTTATGTTGTCATGGGAAAAAAACCAAACCCAAATCAAAATGTTCTCTTCTCCCTCTTCTCCCGTCTGCATCCCACACTAAGGCACCAGTTTCTAAAGAACTTTTTGAATCTTTGGGAGCAAAGCCAGAAAGCATCCCCCATGCCCTGCAGACTGCTGGGCTCAAATTATTTAGTGGATTATCTCTTTATGATTAAAGGATTTTGGCTCATGTTCAGAGATGCTACAATCGTTCCCATGAGGGGTCTTGTTTACTAAGCTACATCAGCAATTGATGCAAGTGTAAATGCTTGGAGAACGAGGGACTAGACACTAATTTGGGTTTGGTCCAGAATACTCCTGTGAAAACCTGCCAGGCAGCAATGGGTTTGGACATTGTTTTTTACCTCATCAATACATTTGTTTCCTGAATTATATGAAAACAAAAAAAAAGCCTCATATCCAGAAGGTGTATAAGAAATAATTGATTCCAACAAAGCCATAGAATGTAGAGTATTTTGAGCTGGAAGGGACCCATAGGAATCATTGACTCATGTTCTCAGGGACCTTCAGGTAGAAGCAAAAAGAAAAACATATATTTGTACTTCTGATGCATCTTTTCTTAACTCAGCAGCTGTTCTATATAAATATTTATCCTACAAAATTTATATCCTATCACTATTTATCCTATTCTGGCTGCTCTGGAGGAATACAATAAAACACCATTTAACAAATTCACTCTAAACTAAAGTCAAACAACGTGCTGCATCTACCCAGCTTACCAGGAGGACTTGCAAGCCCTCCCTCACAAAACCTGGCAGAGGTGGGACACAGCTGCTGCCCCTGTTATCCCTTCAGTCTTGTCACAGCCCAGGGATCTTCTTTGCAAGGCACAGGGCATGTGGACAGGAGGAAGAGGGCTCTCATGCTCCAGAGCACCCATCTTCCTGGCTAACACTTTTCCAGCCCTAATGGGATGGCATTCATAGCACTGCATGCCCTGAGCTTAAAAATAACCACTGAAGGTGGTTAGAAAGATTTATGCCTTTCAGCAACTATCCTGCTTCCTTCTAGCCTGCGTATGAGCGATCTCCTGACACAGCACAGAAATATCTTTATTTTAGGAACAAAGTATCGTCACCCTCTTCACAAGAGCCATCCTAAACCTGAACAGGTGCCTTTGCTCCACCATTTGTCTCAAATGCCAGGCTGATTGTGCAGCCCCAGTGGCCAGAGTGCTCCAGGCTGCCAGGGTGCCCAGGTCTCCAGAGCCCACTGCTGGGTACAGGTTGGGGTTTTGCTGGGATAACTGTGTTGCAGGGGTAAGTGCAGAGACAGGGTAAGTGGCCTTGGTTTACTTCACCATGTGACCAAATAAAGTTACTTATGAGAGCTTCCACTTGCTATTTTGCATTTGTAACCATTTTGCCCTTCCAGGGGGCAGACAGAGCTCCCTTTAAGATTCAGGCTGCGTGCTGGTGAGCACACTGAATGCGCAAGGACTTGCATTTCCAATGGAAAATGAAAATGTCTGAGTCACCATTTTATCAGGTGCTGAATAAGAACACATTTATTTTTTTCATGCCTATAATTATATGTTTGGAAGGGGCTGGAGAAGCTCTCAGAATGAGGAGGGAAGATGCTTGAGTGAGCTGTGCTGATAGAGAGGGCCCTTGGTTGGACAGAGCAGGGGCAAGAGCAGTACTATGGCCCCCAGAAACTGATGTTCCCTGGGAAAACATGTTCTGCTTGTTCCTTTCCAAAGTTCTTCCTCACAGCACAATAAATGTTTGTGCTTTGGGAAGGATCAGAAAGACTGAGCAGGAAAAAACCAAACGTTTTGATTGGCTTGGGGGACTTTTTGGAAAGGCTGCTACAATCCTTTTAATTAAATCAGTCCCAACCTAGGCCAGAAACAAGTAAGTACAAACAAGAACCTGTTCCCCACTTAAAGTACATTAACTTCGCAGTATTTCCTAGCTAACAGACAGGCCAGGATTGACATATTTAATGTCTCACCTCTAGAAATTGTTTCTTCTCAACAAGGAGACACAACAATATGTCAGGAATGATACCAGCAGTGTATTTTGTTCTTTTCTTCTGTGTTTTATCTGAGTGTTTGTTCTTGGCAGTTCAGTGCCTGCCACATAGCACGACCCCTCCACCAGGCAGCTGTCAATACTGGGAAAATTGAGTTTACCCTTAATGAAAGGCCACAGCCAATAAGCAATCAGGCAGTGTGTGCTCTCTATCCCATCATTAATGAGCCAGGGAATATTTGTCTTCTGTAGCACTGCCATGGTTCTCCCACCTCTGCAGCTACAGGTCTGAGTCACACCCTGGACTGAAAGGTACACCTAATCTTTAGATTTGAGTTAGCTGTACCTCAGGATGGAGAACATTGCTGGAGCAATGAACACCGTGTGAATGTCACCAGGAGTAGGGCAGTGCCCCATTGCTTTGAACCCACGTACGTGTGGGTAGCTGCAAACAGGGACAATTCCACCCATTCCTCTCCCTGCCTCAGGCTACACCTTTCCTGATGATTCCCTCCCAACAGCAGTAGCACTTGGGTAGCCACATGATGACTTGGGTAAGGCTTATTTGATTAAAAACAATTCATTTTTAAAATGCCAGTAATAAGAATAGGTTAGTTTCCCACTGGCTTAACCCCCAGCACCAGCGTGGGGAGGGAATAGGAGTATGTGCCCATAGAGGATGGGTTCACAAGCTCATTCCCTTCTCTTACCCAGCAGTGAAGCCACTGAGGAACTGCAGTCTTGACGCCATGCTCCTACAAAAAGGGCTCTTAAGTCAGCTCAAAGACGTCTTGAGCTGAAATGCTCTTCAGATCACTAATCTGAACCAGGTTTCTCAGCTTCCCTGAAGGGAATACTCCAGACACCCATCTATCTTACCTTTTTAATTCATCACATTTAAAACAAAACAAAATGAAACAATCCCACCTTGTCACCAAAAATGTCCCCTGTGAGCACAGGTTTCCTCAGGAGGGAGAAGGAGACCTGACAGATGAGAGCTGTAAACCTTTGTGCATGCCTGGAAACTGCTTAAATATTACGATGGCCATTTAAGAGTCTGTAGAGATGCCAGTGAGATCTGACTCTCTAAATTGCAAGATCAACAACTTAGATGAAAGAACCTCTTTTACATTGCGTCAAGTGGACTTGAGAAGGATGCAGAAGGGAATAATCATTCTCAGCCTTTTAACAAACACCTGAAAGTGGAGAGGTAAGAGATGAAAGGATATCAATAAACATATTACCAAATTAAACTTCCATGGGTAATATTTAGACATCATAGAAGTTGGCACCTTAAGGAGGAGAAAGAAAAAACAGAACAGAAAAAGACAGAAGTCTCCAACAGTCTGTTCTCAGATAGCCATTTCCAGTGGCAATCACGCTAATTGCACACACAAATTAGGCAAACGATCATGAATGTATTTTTCAAAATCAAGCCCCATTTATGTTAGTCTCACAAGAGTTTCCAATCAACAGTTTTCAATTGCAAATACAGAACAGTTTAGTCATCAAAAAGCAGAAGGATGAAGAATGTACTGAACACAAAAGGAAAACAATCTCTCCCTCTTTCCAATATTTCTGTAACCAATTCCTTCTGAACATTTAAGAGAACATTTTCTATTGACACAAGACATAAAATACTTCAGTTTAATGAGCTCTGCTTATCTTAAAAATACAGAGATAAAAATGTAAATGCACAATACAGTATTTCAAGTCCTTTTGAGGGGGTTATTATCAAAGTATGAACATGGCTATCAATCATCAGACATACTGATACTAATATTGTTCATGGCAATGTAAATAATTGTTTCAAAGCATAATATGCCCCTTCATCATTAAAATCACGTAGATGTTATAATTCACCTAGCTTGAGCAATGATAATATAGTCTGCTTTCTTTCTCTGAATAAGCACAGTTTTAGCAAATCACTTAAGCACGGGCTTAAAATTAACTAGCTGATTGAGGTCACAGCCCACTTTGCCTGTGTGTTAGCATACTGCTGCAGGTAATGTCGAGAGGATAAGCAAAGCCCCAACAACAGTGAAAAAAACCCTTTTTCCTCTGAAATCTACCACCTGAGATATCACCATTAACCTTTAGTGTGCAGAAGTCGTTAACTCTGAGCCCTTTAGGGAGCTCTCTGTGCTGTTGCTGATTCAGCATCAGAAACCTTCACTGAGCAAGGTTCTCTTTGGAGGGATGGAAGGACGGGGCACTTGTTATCTGTCGCTGAGGTATTCCAGCTGCTGGCTGGTACTTGCTAACACTGCAGGCCTTGGCTTACCAGGTCATACTTAACCCTTAGAAAGCAATTGCCTTCATCTGTTTCTCTTAATAGGCAGCCAACGTATTCTCCCTGGCAAGCTGTGCTCCTACTGAACATTAAATACTTTTACGTGAGAAATCTGTAATGTATGTGCTTTTAATGGGAGCTTACTGAATGGCTGGGAGTCTCAAATGCCTCTTAAAGCACAAATGAGGAATTTCAACTGTACTCTAAAATTCTCATGGTGCATCTTCTGTTAAATACCTAAAATCCTAGCCCCTTTCCCCACGTTCCAATGTACAGAGTAATATTAAACAGCTCTGAGACTTACAGTCCTTCAGTTGTCCACACAGGTCCTGGGTTAGTCCCACAGGTACTTTGCAAAGAAGGCAGCACTGTCTCCACAGTACAGATGGGCAACAAGGCAGAGGGAGGTGTGGTGGCACCCGGGGTGGAGTTATGTGCAGGTACCCACAGCCTCAATGTCAGACTGAGCAACTCTCCCTGGCTTCCCCTACACTCGGTGGAGATCTTGTCAATGCAATGAAGGGGGTTTACGCTGCAGCTCCTCTCACCATGCAGATGTATACAAGAAAAGGAGTTGGATTTCCATGATCCTTGTAGGTCCCTTCCAGCTCGGGATATTCTATGAAAGGAGCTCATTTATGCCCCGAGTATCCTGGTTTCTCTCCTCTGGCTGTGAGGGGCAGCATCTCACATTAGAGTGGAACCAGCTCCTCCACTCTTGCTCCGGTCCACGGGCAGCCAGCTGCCAGCACGGCTCGCCAGGCAGAACGGAGCTCAAAGCATCCAAAAGCTGAAATCGTGTCTCAAGGTGATCCCCCACGCTTCGTCACACACCGAGTTTCCGGCACGGCCATCCTCATCTCCTGACGTGGCTAAATGGCTCACTGAGGCTGTGTCCACCCACAGCCTGAGATGTCACTTTAATCACAAGCTTGTAGGGACTGACAGCTACAAAACTTATCATTTGGCCATAACAGCCTACTCACCACCAGCCTGCTTTCCTTTCTGTACCCCACATGACAACTGCTGTCTTTCCAGTTCGATTGACCCCACTGGTTTTGAGCCTCTGGGCACAAAGAAAAGCAATGCCTGCTTGACGCAAGCATGTGCTGTTGTGCTCCTCTCATTGCAACAAGCATTTACTAGAACTGGGAATAGTTTAGAGAGGCAACAAGAAGATCCAAGACTCTTCAAACTGTGAGAGACAGCTTAGCAGGAGTATGCTTGAGGTCCTTGCAATCACAAGTAGTGTGAGAAGAAGGTCATTCCCATTCAGTACTGGGTCTCTGGAAGCATCAACCCAAGCTAGCAGGAATCAAGTTCAAAACAAAGGAAAAGAGGAGCTTCTTCATGTAACAGGTCTGGGGAAACCCTTTCCACAGGACACTATGATGCTAAAAATGTACATGAACTCAAGGGGAGACTGGTCAAGTACACAGAAGAAAAATCCACTGAGAATTTTTAAGTACATTGAACCATGTCTGACTCAGATAATTTTCTAAGCTGAAAATAGCTAGCAGCTGGGAGAGCATTTAGGGGACACTTCATACTGCTGTTTTCTTACTTTTTCCTAACTATTTGATGTGTATGGAGAAAGACTACTGGGCTAGATGGACACTTTATTCTGGCCCGAATTAATTGCTCTCATATTTTTCTGTTAATTGATGCTACCTTCCTATGTCCTTCCGTTGGTGACTTTTCCAGAGAGGTTTCCTGTTTTACTTTTTTTCAAATAATTCTCTCCAGGCTACATTAAACCCAGTGAAGATCTGCCTCTACAATGCAACACCACTGTGGATGAAGTGGAGATGAAGTAGGCAGTAAGACACATTGGCTCTTAGTCTCAAAGCTTAATGAGCGATTACAGAAATGCTAAAACAGAAGACTGTCCTTTGGCAATTCATGGGGCAATGTGTGCTCACTGAGTAACAGGCACATCATTCCTCTAACATTTAATCCCAGCAGCGTTTTACCAGCCAAATGAACAACACTCCCAGAAATAGTAGAGATGGAATGCCTTTCTCTCCTCCCCAACACTGTGCTCCCCTTCTACAGACCAGGAGGAATGAAGCAGCAGGGAAAATCTAGTGAGTTTGAGACTTGCAGTGTTTCTGGAGCTCACATCAGTGAGCCGGGAGACAGGAGAGAAAGAGAAGCAATGCCTCTGGGCTGAGTGAGCAGAATTTACCAGTCCTTTGTCCCTGTTCTGGGTGGGAATTAGACCCATAACTGTGTTCCCAGCACACTTGAGGGCTCTGCACCCTGCCAGTCCCTTGTCAAAACACAACTTTCTCACTGAAATCCTTTTCTTAAGTGGCCATGCACATAAGCAATGAACTCTCCCCACTGAGCAGACACAGCCTTATGCCAGGACAGCCCTTAGCACGGTCCCCAAGAGGCACCCGTGGCTATTCCACAAAGCAGTATGCCTGTCTGGATCTTTCTACCAGTCTGGAGTTGGGTTTTTTTCCCCACTACTACCAAAGAAAAGCCTCTGGTTTGGGTATTTATATATTTAGTAGACTATCGTGCATTTCCTGACCTTCTCTGGGAGGCGGCAGCATCCCTTGCCAGACAGCATGTTAGACAGAGAAGTATCGACCCAAAGGGCACGAGCTGTGGATGAGTAGGAGAAAAGCTCTCATGGGAGCGCTCTCAGCCAGACCCACCACCTGCCAGAAACGCCAAACAAGTGCAAAATTCATTCACTAAAGTGTTTCCTGGGGAAAGGACATGCTCCCATTTAATTGCCCTCCTTATTCATACTTAACACACTATCTGAAGAAATTTGATTGTTCTAAATCTAACCTTTTCTAACCTCAAAAACAAACCCCCAAACCAACCCTAAAACACAGTCACATCGCCTTCTCGGCCAAAGTGCTGTGAATAAGCTGCAGGGCAGACACAGATCTCCAGCAAGATGCTGTAAGATGTGTCTCAGCCATTTAGCAGGGAAGGCGGGGCAGGGAAGGTGCATTTCATTGCTGAGCAGCCTGCAAGCATCTGGGAGCATGATTTATATTCCCACAACTGCCTCTTCAGGATAAGGGTGAGCACAGCAAAGGATTCATCACAGAATCTCCAGCAAATGCAGAAACAGAGGAAAAAGCAAACCAGGTTTCTTTGTCTTACCCATTAAAGGTAAATTACAGTTATTAGAGAGGAACACCCAAGCACAGCCACAGGACATTAAGCCATATGTGAATATTTATATACATATTTGTCTGATCAACCAACTGAATATTTACAAAGATTATACCCTGCTTGCACTGAGCTTAAATACCTGGGGAAAGCAGCCTTTCGAAAACAACACCTAGGAGTCCCTCCAGCCTCACAGACACACCACCCAGGATACCTCTATGCTATTTCTAAATTCAAGCAGCAGGGAAGGAAAAGGCCTGGGCACACAGAACTGAGAGCAAGGGGAGCACCACGCACTGGGATACAGGAAGGTGTCCCAGCCTGTCAAGGTCTGCACTTGAATTTCACTGCTGTGATTTGACCTAGGCTCACATGCCCCTCCTTCCACCACCAAAAAGCCACAGAAGAGGATAAACAATGGCAACACTAAGTCACAGAACTCAGAAAAGTAGTGGCAGCATGTTGGCTGCCCAGTCCCACCACCAGCAGAACCATTATTATTTTCTTTGGCTTGGTTTTCACGTCACATTGCAACAAAAGAGGAAATCCAGAACTTGAGAAGGAACTTGCAGCACAGAGCATGATGCAATACCATTCCAGTGGTTACCTGTAGACACACCAACATCTCAGAGCGGCTTGAGTACTGTCAAGTGTCATGGACACTTTTGATCCTTGTGCTTTTCCAGTTTGAATGCTCGGTGTATGTATGTCCAGCTCCACCCCTGGCCCCGTAAGAAGACTGCTATTGCCTGTGCCTCCCTCCAGACATACTTTGGATCCTCCCAACAGACTTCCCCATCCTGAAAATCAGTAAGGCAGAGGAGGGAACACCAGATTGGGTACTCTTGTACACTAAGCAAGCACAGCATGTTTAGCTACATTTTTTAAGCCAGTTTCACTAGAAGTTCCCCTTTCTCCATTCCTTTTTTTCAATGCTCTCAGCTCCTTATTCCACTGCCATGCTCATGTAGGCCTCCCACTCTGTCCATGTCTTTTCCACCCACTGTATGTTGAAGTTTTGAATTTAAATCACTTCTATATGCTTCTGTATGCCCACACACATGCCTTTTTCTACTCCTGGACCTTTCCTCTGCAGGACCCAGCATTTCCGCTGCATCCCTCCCACAGTCCCTGCAGGTACACCTGCACAGTCCATGGCACAGCAAAGAAGTCTGTTTGAGAAGACAACCTGAAAGAAGGATGAAAAGTTGGGAACAAATTGACTTTTTGTCACAATCCCATCACAGGGCAGGGGCTTTTCTTGTTCTCTCAACACCTTGTCCTGTCTCCCAGAGGACTAGAAACTCCAGCAAATGGGGATCAGGTGTAGGACCCTGGGGATCAGGCCAGTGCACTCCTCAGATCAAAGACTCCTGATCTACAGGAAATGGATGCCCCAGCTGATCCTACACACAGCTGTGGCTTCCTAAAAACACTCCCTGAGAAACCAGTGAGATAAACAGAAGCAAAAATTCCCCACCTCAGCTCTGCCAGAGCCAAACAATGACTTCAGCCAAGTTGCCTCATCTTACTGTACTTACTGTTTCCCCCCCATCCCCTTTGTAGCACAAAGCAAACTGATGAGGACTGAGCAGCAACTGCTGGGCTATGCACAAGTGAGTTTTCAAGTGAATAAATGGCTATGAATGCACATTAGAAGCAGGAAGAGAACGCTAATAAGGAAACAATTATTTCATGGGTTTTTTTAAACAGATTTTTTTCCTATTCTTTCCTCTTATCTGGAACAAACAAAGCTTTGAGGGAACAAATACAATTCCAGAGATAATCCACACTTTGGATCCTGGAAGCATTTGGTACTGACTTCTGGAAAACAAAACAATGATAATGACTCACGCTGGGCCTGGGGGTGGCTCATCACAAAATTAGCAGCAGCTTCCATGCTCCCAGCTGAGATTGGCTTTGCTGGGCTGTTTTCACAGATCCCCAGGACTGCAATTTAGCACATGCAAATCGGCCCAGCAGCCAATTGCAGCCACCATGCTAGAAAGGCATAAACATGCCATTTAGAAAAATGCTTTGCCATACAAAACATGATTACCTCCTTCCATGCCATTTCAGGCTATGGGAAGAAACACTATTTTTATTATTAAACATTACACATCACTTTTCCTTGGAGGGGAAGAAGAATTATTTAAAGGCCTTTTAAGCAAACATCTATTCACACAATTGAAAGCTTTGTGCACTACCATTGCATCTGGGGAGGTGATCATCCCCTGTACTGGACACTTATGAGGCCACAGCTCAATTCCTGTGTCCAGTTTTGGGCCTCTCACTTCAAGAAAGACACTGAGGTGCTCTGTCCAGCTCTGGAACAGAGTTGGGGAAGAGTATAGAGAACAAGTCCTATGAGGAGTGGCTGAGGGAGCTGGGAGTGTTTAAGCTGGAGAAAGGGAGAATAAGGGGGGACCTTATTGCTCTCTACAACTCCCTGAGAGAAGGTTGTAGCAAGATAAGGGTCAGTCTCTTCCTTTATGTAACAAGTGACAGGACAAGTGAAAATAGCCTCAAGTTGCATCACAGGAGCTTTAGATTGTGTATTAGGAAAAACTTATTCACTGAAAGAGTTGGTAAGCATTAGAACAGGCTGCCCAGGAACTAGTGGAGTCACCATCCCTTGAGGTGTTTAAGACATGCAGATGTGGCACTTAGTGGTGGATTTGGCAGTGCTGGGTCAAGAGTTGTACTCCATAATCTTACAGGTCTTTTACAACTGAAAAAATTCTATATTTTCCAAAAACTATCATCTAATTTTCAGACCATGCTGAACTTCTGATGATATATATGGACTGAAAAATTTAAAACTAGCATCAGTTTGGTAAAAAATTAAACACATTACTTCTGGAAAACAGCAGAAAAGGCTATGGGAAGACAAGTGGCTTGGTTTTGAGACAAAGTTCAGTGAGCCAGAAGTACATCGCTCTCACAAACAAAGCACAAAGATTTAAATTTCTTTAACGAACAGGGCTTTCCATTTGGGAACTGATGGCTGTGAAATACCTCCACAGGGATCTGCTGGAAACAGAAAACAAGCCTACTGTCAATGATCTGTGGGCAGGGAAAATAAGAAGAATATTAGGGATGATACATACCATTCATCTAAAACAATGGTTCTGGTGAGTATTCAAGCCTGTGACCATCTTAAAATGGGAATAGGTGCATGCAGAGTTAAATATGCACTTAGATGGTTCAGTGAACTGAGACCTGTCTCCGGAAATACTCCTTGGTCTTTGAGTGGACACGACCTAACAACAGTCACACAGCTCTGAAGCTGAAAGCACTTGCTCTGAAAGTCATCAACTTTAAATATCTGCCTTTGACCCTGGATTCTTTTGTTACTCTTCAAGTGGAAAAACAGCAATACAGAAGGCAGTATTTTACACACACAATCCTTCAGGAAAACCAATGGAAAAGCTGAAAAGTTACTTCACTATATTGTTAGCTAACATTTCTCATAAAACTTACAGTCTATAACACATCATAATTGTATGTGGTGTTTAATCTCAGACAAACTCTTACTCTTTTCTTGGCTGAGACTGGGAAGTGAAGGAAGTTAAGCTTTATTCCTTTACAAAACCATGCAAACCTTCAGGTGAGAAGAGCCATAAACCAGCAGCCAACATCTGCTTCAGAGTACTGTTTATCATCCTGATTACAGGTACTTAAGAAAATTCAAATTCTTATTTCACTTGAATTTGCTCATTCACAAAAAGTAAAACATTTTCCAAATATGATCCAATATCAGTAAAGTTCTGGTCAGACCAAGACAAGTTTCAATATTCAGAAGGCTGAGTGAAGATCCAGCAATTCCAGATGCCCAGCTCTGTAATCTCAGACATCTGGCTGACAGCTATGCATTGCTAGGCCACTTTGCACTCAAGGAGTTCCTGGATCTGCATTTCTTTTGAAGATTTATGAAATACTTTATTGCAAACTGAAAAATAAAATCCTATATAATATCAAAGACTTTCCTTTGCATAACTACACATAACTAGCTGCAAGCACTTTAAAAAGTTATATGCATATAACTAAGTTCATTATCATTTATATCTCTAAAATTTTTGTACGATAGAAACCAAGTCATTTCACCAAATAAAAATGCTATTCATCATTTCTAGCCCAGTCAGAACAGATTTTTTTACAAAGGTGCACAAGCACTATGGGCTTTTAGAAGAGATCCTTAGCCAACGTCTGCATGAGAGGGTTACTTCAGAATAAAAGAAAGTGTGGATTTAAAATTCTATAGCTATTCTTGAATAATACCCCAGAGGAGTGCTCCTGTTATAATAAAAAAGATTTTTCAGAGTTTTGTTTAATTCATTTCCCAGGTGAATTAAACTAAATCAGACAAAGGTACTCTTTCCACTACCAAATGAATGTCAACAATAGACATTATCCCAGAACAGCACAGGTACTTAATTTCCACTGGTCAGCAAGTGTTACTTTACAAAAAACATAAAACAGGAAGCGGGAGCCTGAGCAAAACACGTGCAGGAACAGTGGCAGAGAATGGCAGGCAAGACACCTGGCACGAGAAGGAAAAAGTGTGGATGACCCCCAGGCAGATTCCAGAGCTTCTCCTTGCGACCCACTCCCAGCTCCAGCTCAGCACCACTAAGCCACCATTCCCATCTCCCACCAGCAATGCACATCCACACTCTGAGCTGCCACAGATCAAAGCTTCTCTGTGCTCCACGAACTCAGCACAGAGCTGCAGGTTTCACTATCTGTCACTTACGTACATGGAGCTGTTGCTTCCAGTAATTTGAAGCTGAACTGTGAAGTATTTGCTGTATACTGTAACTTGCTGTTTACTTGAATAAACAGCAGTGGGAAAATTTTCCAGAACTAGTGTATGTAAATAAAATGTAGATGGATGCACAGATGACTGCACAAGCAAACCAAGGTGTGCCTGTTCTGCTCATAAGCCAAATACTACTCTTGAATATGCAATTGTACCTCCCTAAGTGTGTGATTCCATTTGCATCTGCAGATGCCTTGCATGTGCAGCCACGTTATGACAGTGCCCCAGATAGTCTCAGGGCAAGTGCAAAGATGCGTATGGGCAGCAACAGACTGGCTAATGGCAGAGGCACAGCCTGACCCTGCCTACCTAGACAGAATGCTTGTTCCTGTTGCCCCAAGTATCAAACTTAGAGTTGTGATGCCTGGAGAATTATGAAGACCTACTGTGCCAGACATCATTTTAATTTGCCATAAAGCCAGCATCAATCAGCATATTTCCAGGAGCATCTCCAAATTTCACCAGTGTGAAACTCCCACGGAAGCCAAGTTCAGGATTTACTTTCAATGAGCTTAATTTGTACTGAAGGCATCAATTTGCAAAATAGGGATTTAAACCGAGAAGTACTCTTATGAATGTTTGAGAATAGATCAGTCTCTGGATACAACAAAACCTCTACTACTGAAAATGAAGCTGAAAATACATTGCCACTGAATACTGTTGCTGGTTGATGTAAGAAGTATCTGTGGTTTTAGCAATGATGCATCCCACAGGAGAGTCTGTACAGGAGCCAAAGGGAGGACAGGCATGAGACAGAACCACTCATAGAGCCAAATAAGAAATCCTTATGGAGGAAGATTGAAACACTCACTAGCAGAAATCTCTATACTGCTATTATGCAGTCTATGGGTCCAGAGTCATTTGCATCAAAGTGGCTGTAAACCAGGTACAAGTCACCCAAAATATTTTTTCACAGCTACAACAACAACACAGTCATTACTTAATGTTTACCTTGAACTTAACAGTGTAGTAGGTATCTCTTTCATAATGTTGGCTAGGAAGCCAAAAGCAAAAAACAAAGTATGGACTGGCAAACCACACCTCCTAAGCAAAGGGGGAAAAGTGTTAGCTGAGAAAATAAATTAAAGAAAAAAAACACTTAACAGAATTAACTGTGGTTGCACCATTAAGACAGGAAATATATCTGCACATGAAATACAATCAGTCAGCTTCAAACTCTGAAAGTAAGATAACACGTGAAGCACCTGGAAGATGATACAGGATGTTGCTGTGCTAAAATACTTGTAGAGAAATTCACAAAGGAACAGGATAAATCTCTTACTCTGCATTGCTATGAATTACTTGCACTTCTGTGGTGGCTTGGAGACCCATTAAGCCCCGTTTTGCAAGGTGCTGTTCAAACAACCACAGCCTGCCCCTGCACAAAGACAAGGCCTGCACACCTCGGAAGTGAAACATAAGAAAATAACAGGGTAGAGTTAGCTAAAGTAAAGAAGTGAGAGATCTTCACTTAACAAAAATCTTGCTAATATTTCTACTAACATCACAACAGAGCTGTACAGTACTATCCAACTACCTTCAATATTTCACTGTTTCTCTTTGAAGTGTCATGCATTAGCTTCTGTCAGAATCAGGAGTGGTCTAAGGCTCTGAGTCAGCACAACACGCAAATATGAATCTGGCTTTAAACGTGTGCTTACATCCTTATGACTTGTTTGCATTAAAGAAAACATAAATATGAGGAAGGCAAAAGGCTTGGTCAATCTGTCAGAATAACTTCAGATCAGAGGATCAAGGGCATGTAAGTAGTTCACAGCACTCTGTGCCACCACTGTTTAGTCCAGGTTTCCACAGTCCTTCCACTCCCGTAATTTTATGATCCTTTTTTCGGTTTACATCTCTGACTGGCTTGACCCCACAGTGCCATGCTGGGCACAGCACTACACCTTTAAGATTGCTGCCAGAGTATACACCTGTCTCCTGGGGCATGCTCACCTTTGGAAGAAGTAGCAAGGAGATTTCTCCTCCAGCAGGCCCAGCCCACAGTGATCCCTTTAAAGCTGGAAGCTTCCATTTTTATTGCACATTTTTCAAGAACATAAACCCCAACCTTAATGGAAAATGAAAAAATGCAGCCAAAAAGAGGGAACATATTTTAGCAACCTGATTGAAAGCAACAGACCCCATCTGGAGTGCTCAGGCTCAAGGTGGCATGGGGTTAGTACCTGGAAAATAAGTTCAGCTGGAGATAACAGGAGATCATTCCCATAGACTGTCTCCTTATAGCACAATATCAGGAAATACAGGGATTATGCCATGTTCAATATCATTTATCAGAGCAGGGGAGATAAGAAAAGACTCAGGCACCACATATGCATTGAGCACACACCAGCACAAGATCCACCTGTAAAGCCAAACCAGCTCAGCCAGGAAACTATTAGGACACTATCATCAACTGCTAGTTCAGTGAAGTTACAGCCTAGTATTCCTCATGGCCTGAGCACCACCCCACTTTTATCAGTAGCTTATTGTTCTCTTTACTGCTCCAGGTTTCCAAAAGACACAAAACAAACATTCACACATAGCACTATGAAGAAAACTCCATTATAGCTTTTCACTGAAAAGAGACTAGGATGTGTAATGCTTCCAAGTGCAGCCACAATTTATCATATTTATTTATCACATTGTTCTTCAAAGCAGGGCAGAATATGCTTTGGAGGAAGTCCAGCATTCTCTCCCAGATTCCCCTGTTGCCACAAATCTGTTACAGACAGCAACTCGCACACATGAGTGTCATGGGAGGGAAGAGGCTACTGAGGCATAAACAGGTGGCTATAACCATTAACAGTTTTTCCTTAGCAAGGCCATAAGGGAATCCAGGCTACCTCAGCAACAGTGTTCCCCCAAGAACAGCCCTTCTCTTCAAGAGACAACACTGAGCATTTACAGTGGAGGCATGGACATTTTCCACTTCTAGGACCAAGATCACACAAAGAAAACCAGCACAAGCATTGGAGAAGAAAACTCTAAAAGACATCCTTATAAGTATCCAATTAGTAGCTGCTACAGATCTTAATAATAATAACACAAGATTTCATTCCCTAGGTATTTACCCAGTGTTTTTGAGAGGGAAGGTCAGATTCATGGAAGAAACACATGTAGCACTGAAGAAATTGTAGAAACACCACTCAAAAGGCTTCAACAAGATCATCCTAAAACTCAGGGGTAGTACCACGCCAAATCAAGGCACTCACGTGCTTATTCCCCTCTTCAAAACATGCTCAGGGGAAGTGTTTAGGATCAGGAATATTGTTCAGAAATACACCTCACTGCACTTCCTTCCTATCCTAGTGAAATTCTCTCTCCCCAACAGGGTAGGAGCTGAAAGAGGAGTTGGGAGTCTCCTGGCCCCCCATCAGGCACAGGCAGGGATTTCCCTTTGCTTTTAAGAACATCCCCACTCAAAAACACATTCAACACCCTCCACCAGAAAAACACTGTGATATTATTACTACCAGAAACACAAAGTACAGGGAGCTCTTACAGCGGGGCTAACCCTAGAGTTGTGTGAGGCCACTGGCACTCTGGGGAGGGTTATCCCCATACTGGCCAGGTGGTAACCGAGGCCACAGCTGGGGGTTCCAGGTGGGATGGGAGATACAGGGGTCTCACACGAAGACAAAGGACCTCAGCGGGCTGCAGGTGGGATGGGGAACAATAACGAGGGTCATGTGTGAGGCAGGAATCTCTGTGAGGACAAAGGACCCACGTGGGTATTCTGCGTGGGTGGGGGCTCCAGGTGGGATTAAGCACAGGGTGAAGCGGGACAGAGGCCAGGCCTCGGGCAGAGGGGACCGGGTTGGGAAGCCAGCGGGTGGGGATGCCGGGGGCGAGGGAACCCGGTCTGGGCGATGCCGAGTTACCGGGGACTGGGTCCCGGGGCCGCCGGCGGGGTCAGAACCGCGGACAGCGCCCGGCCCTTCGCAGCCACCTGTGCGCGGCGCCGGCGAGGCGGAGGCGCAGGGGAGGACGGCGAGGAAACGGGGCCAGCCCGGGCCGAGCGGCGCCCGGGCGGGGAGGCGAGGGCGGCGGGGACAAGGACGCGCGCTCCCCACCTGGGCTGTGGCTGGATCTCAGGCGCCTTCCACAGAGACACTGCAGCATATGCGAGCCTTTCTCCAGGAGAAGCCCGAGAATCCTCATGGATTTCACTTTGTGGCGCCCTCCCGCTCCTCGGAAAAGGGACCGGCCCCGGAGCGGCCGGCTCTCAGCGGCGGGGCGCCGGGCCCCCTCGCCGCCAAACTTCCCGGCCCATCGCCGCAGCC
>VYZT01002627.1:66130-146745 GCA_013400735.1 Pomatostomus ruficeps
CGGGACTTGTCCGCCGGCGGAGGGCCGGCCGTGCCGGGAAGCGGGGCGGGCTGGCTGGAAGGACGTCAAGCCCTAGAAACACGCGCGGACGGCTCCCAGCCCTGCCCCCTGCCGGCACAGCCCCCGCTGGGGCGGGCAGCGCCGCCGGGACCCCCCCGCCGCCGGGGCTCGGCCGGGCGGGGGCTCTGCCGCTTCTCCCCCCGCCAGCGGCAGCCCGGTCCCGCTGCCCCGCACGGCCCCGCCGCGCTCAAGTTCTGCGAGTCCCGGCGGGGAGGGAGAACGGGAGGCAGGGAGGAGACAGCCCCGCCGCCCGCCCCGCCAGCGCCGGGGCCGCCGTGCGGGGCCGGGCAGGGTCGGTACCCGCGGGTGGCCCCAGCGACAGGAGGCAGCACCTGCGGGGGCACCGAGCGCGGCCCTGCTGGGGCTCCCGGGGGCTGGAGCCACGGGACCTGCAACGTGGCCGGGAAGAAGACACACCTCTGGTCTTAAATCACCGGTGGGTGCGGTGCCCAGACAGGGGTGCTCCTTTATGGACGCGCTGTAAACGAAGAAGCCTCCGTCTTTCCACCTACAAACCCTAAGGCACCAGCCTCCTGCAAAGGGTGCTCCATTGAAACTCAAGGTACCTTCTTTATTACCCATTTTTAAACTGTTACAGCGCTGCAGACTCCAGTCTCAGCGTTGGCACTGCACAGAGAAAGGTAGGGCACATACTTCATATGCAAGGATGGTTAGGCAAAGATGCTCTCCTTGGAACTGTCTCCAATTCACGAAATTACACAAAACCCACAACACAAGGCTAGAAAGCACAGAGGACAGAAAAATTCCTTCGACAAAATAGTACTATCATATACAAAAGCTGTTCAGAAGAACTCTTTCACCTGAGTAAACCCTTAATACTGCACTAAAAAGCAGCTCCCGCTGTGACAAACAGGAACCCAGCACAAGGGTGAATTTCTAACTGAATTACCTTGTGCTCAAGCAAGGTTACCTATTCACACACCACCTTTCCAAGTCATCTCTTTTGTTTCTCATAATACCTGGCAGAAGTGACCAGGTGTCTCTGACCAGCTCATGAGAGGGACATTTTTCCAGAGAGTGCACTCTAGGATGTAACAGGCTTCTGGCCAACACTTCAAAGGGATGGAAGAGTGGGGATACGGACTTAGATGTTAACATCTAGATCAGAGTACTAAGGCACATAAACCAGGCATAACAAAAGAAATGCTGTTCAGGTGTGAGAATCTATGAAGCATTTGTGGCAAAACTAATATTTTTAAGAGCACCTGGAGTCTTTCATGCCCTCAATAAATATCAATAAGTTTCAGTTTTACTCTTGAATAGAAAAGAAAAAAAAAAGGAAAACTGTGAAAATGCTAAATGTTTCATGAAATGATAGCTCTTATTTTCCAGTCAACTCTACTTCATATGCTGAAAAACAGCACTTAGCTAGAAGCAAAGCCAAGTAGCATACAGTTCAGGACTGTTAGAAGGATGGAAGGTATTACTAACTGTTCCCTGGGATTCATGCTAAACTCGATTTTTGTTGTCTGCTGTGACTTAGGCTAAAAAAATCATCACACTGTCTTAATGGATAAGCTATTGTAGACAGGACCATGCACATGCACCAAGTCATAGCAAAAAGCTAAATGAAACTGCCCTTCTCTGTGTCCCTAGTTACCCAGGATCACTGCTCCATCACACTCCACAGCAACCCCTGGCTCCACAGCCACCATGAGAGACTACAGTGCAATGCCAGGGCAGATACCAAATTGAGACTATAGCTGTTACCTCTCCCCTTCACCCAGAGCTGTCCTTCAGTCCTCTGCTACACCCGATCATCAGACAGCAAGCCTGTAGCCCTGCTGGAACAAGGCCCAAAGCAGTTTGCACAGTGAAGCCCTAAAACAGAACTGGTGGTTCTCGGGTACTTTGGTAATAGCACAAAAAGATAACAGTCCTCTTTCTGCAAATGCATCAGCAGCATGTTTGAGATGAGAACAATTCTGGATCTGGCAGATCAAGGACAGTACAGTAAGATCCAAAGTCAAGGTGCCCTCCTTGCTTAGCTGCCAACATGGAGCTGTAAATGAGGGGGCTCTCGTTTAGAGATGTCAGGACTGAAGTGCAGCACTAGATATGAGGGGAGAGTTGCACTTAGATGTTATATCAAGCTAGCACGGGAACAGGCAGATTTGTCACATGAACATGCAAAGGCAAGTGTGTTGGACATGATACAGATGTTTGTAAGAATAAAAAAAAATGAAAATGCAACAGGTAGCTGAATTTTGAGACCTCTGTTCATTAAACTAACACAGTTGTTCTTGGAAAATCTACTCAGAATAACCCATAAAACCACGAATAAAATAATCCCCATTCCTTTGAGGAGTTCCCATCACCTTGCAGCAAGACTGATAATCCAGCCTTTGTGGGGCACACTTCAAGGGGTCAATTCCTGGCTCAAATTAGAGGAAAGGAGGGCAGACTCAAACCAGTGAAAAGAATAAATGTTACCTGAAATTTCCAAAGAAGGGCCAAAAGGACTGCAACAAGCACACGTTCTTTCAAACTGAGTAGGTTTAAGTAAGTTTAAACAGCAAAATGGAAGCATAAAAATGGCAAAGGAAGAACGGTGATGCATATGACTCAAATGTTTACATGCCACAAAATACTCAGTAATATCGTGTACCCAGTTAGGTAGATCTTAATCCAGTAAACAAAGCTTAACCTAGTAAACAAAGCTTAAAGAATTTGAAAAGATAAATGGAGCTGACGTAAATTGAGATGTTGCTAGATGTGTTAACTCATTTTAATCTGAAAACAAGGTAAACCAAAATAAAATGTATTTCAGTGCAGAGGGACAGCACATACCCTAACAATACTTCAATGGGACATAGTGGTGCATAAATCTCACTATGGCTCCATTCATGAACTTGCTCTACTAAATAATAATGCAAATAACATCTCAAAGGTTACCGTGAAAATGCTGCAGATATTTAAATTTTTAGCCACTGGTAGAACACAGGTATTAGAAATGATATTGTGCTTGAATAAAAGCAGGGATTGCATTTGCTGGAACACAAAGAAAGCTGTGAAAGCGTCATTGAGGTCAGAAGACATTTACAGGGAACACAATGTCACGTGTGTTTCCCCCTTATTAAATTAAAATGCCATTGGCCTTCTGAAGCACTGAACAGAAACGAGAATATGTTTAGGATTATGGAATTTAAATTAATACCTTCTACTAAAAAGAGGAATGTACTGCACTCTGATCAGAGAAAAATAAGGTGATTTAGCTGACAAGGCTCTTTGCTAGGTATTAAAATAGCATAATGTGTATGAGTTCACCAGCTACAAAACCCAAAAAAGAAGGAAAATCTACAAAAGCTCAAAGAAGAGACTAGCCAGGAAAGGTAATTTCCTTGTGTTCATACAAAGGCAGTAATAATCTTTCAGGGTGCTGGGTTTGTGCTATTCTGTTTTCACCCATACTGACTGGTAGTTCTTTGAACATTGTGACTGGTACACAGACAAACAGCTTGTGCAGGTGTGTTATTTCTGGTTGGCTGGTTGGGTTTTTTTGAAAGTCTCTGCCCTTGCTGTATTTTCTGACCAAACACAGGCAGATACGATGAGAAGGGGCCCATTAACTTCAAGAGCTTTGTCCAAGCTGGTGCTGATGCAGATCTTGGACCTTGTCCCTCTCTCTCTAAATTTACAAAACTCCTTGCACTTGGTGCTCACTTCTCGATGCTCACTCCTTGGGTGCCTACGTGATCAATGATTGTATATTCTTCAGCGGTGGCAGAGAACCACTCCACAACACCTTTCTTTGCAAGAGCCGTTTGAACAAAATCTACCAATGGGCCAAAAATTGCAGCCCTTTTCAGTGCAAACCACTGTCACCATTGTGCTCTCTGGGTATTCTTGCTTACCCTTTTCCCCTTCTTTATGAAGCAGAGCACTGCTGACAAGGAGGAATGGCAGGGTCTGCTTCAGGGACATACCACACACGTACAGCTTTTACTGCACCCAGCTCCATCACAGCCCAGCCCAATCACCAGAGACAGTGGGAACTGCAGCACAAAGTTGAGGGGTTTGCTGAAGGTCACACAATAAATTTGTGGACAAACAGGGAATCATCTGTCAGTCCTCATTCTGGTGATTTAATGAGAGGATTAGCCTCTTCCTGATCAGTATAAAATTGCACTCATTATAAGGCAAAGATTCTGCTGGAAACTCTACCATGGATAATGTATACCACACACCTTCTAAGAGAAAATAGAAGGTGAGACAGAAAAAAGAAGACAGAGCTTGATTTTGTATATTAGACAAGAAAGATTAATTTATTAGTTGCTTTTCTGAACAAGGGTGAACAGCAACCACCGACTCCAGTTCCTACTGGAGAGACTGACTTGGTAAAATCTCAGCCCCTCCAAGCTCACCAAAGCCGGTTCTGGAGCAAAAGATGTCCCATAGCCTTGATCATTTAATAGGTTTATCCTCAGACACATAAAAAGCTTATAGTAATAAGCACTCAGGAGCTGAATTTCCTGACATTAAGAAGAAATCTAATATTACATGTAAAGAAGGCTTTGTGTATCAAATGTCTCCAGTTTCAATAAGGGAGAAGTGGATATTCTGAGTATTTTTCAGCACAGTGATACATCCTCTGAACCTAAACTTCTGGGGCATCTCCAAACATTTTGGCAGTGGTGTGAGCAGCTCAGAACAGAAACTCCGGAAAAAGAGGCAACCAGACACTGTTCCTTCCACCCACTTCCACTGCCCAGCAGATGCCCTCATCTACAGGATGTCTCAATGTGTTTAAGAATCCTTGATGGATTTCTCCCCAAAAGATTTTTATACTCATCTTTGGAAACCAGTAATACCATTGGCCTCCCAAATATCTTCTGGCAAGGAGTTATAGGTTAATCATGTGGCAGAAAAAAGTTTAAAACTCCTTCTCGATAGTTCCGTTTAATGCTCACCTTAACTTATAAGGTGAGCATTATAAGATTATATTGTAAAATGGTAATTTTATGTTCTCCATAACAGTCATGGTTTTATACACCTCTGTCGTATTCCCTTCCTCAATTGTTTCATTTCTGAAGGCACCTGAAAATGCCTAATCTGTTCCATTATTCCCTAGGCAGCAGCTACTCTTCACGCTCCACTGACCTTGTCGCCGTTTCCTGTGCCTTTCTAGTTCTATCACATCTTTTCTGAGACAGGAGAACTGGAGCTGCACACAGTACTCGAGGTGCGAGTGCTCCAGGGATTTCTAGCACGGCAGGATGATAGCTCCTATTTGCTCTCTGTACCTTTTCCAATAATTTTCTGTTTGCATCTGCTGAGCTAGCACTTCCAGAGAGATTCACACTTTCTCTGTGGTCTTTTTCCAGTGAGGAAATGGATCCTGCTAGAACCCCTTACCATGAATGACCATAGATCTTATTTATATATATATATACACACNTTGGGTTTCATCAACGGGTGCATTACCCTGCACTCCCCCCGTAGTTCATACTGTTGTTAGTTCAGCAGATGCTCCGTATCAAGAAATCCTTCTGCAGCTCTTTCCTGTCCACTTCTGTTTCTCTTACTCCAATGATTTTGTCTCTTCTTCATCCCCTCACTCTTCAAGATCATTTAGGAGCATATCCAGGACTGCACAGTTCAGTCCCTTTTCACTGCCAATTTCCCCACTGATGAGACCTGCCCTTATTTCTTTAAAGGAAACACCCAGTGAGGGAAGCATTTTAGAAATCCAGACTTCTGCCTCACCTTTACCCAGTTGCTCAGGGGACATTAAGGAATTTGGGGGGATGTTCCTCCCACAAGAGCCATACAGCCCCTCACCCAGATGATCAAACCTGACTGCCAGCCCCCCACAGGATGGGTGCCGTGATTTTTTTGCAGATGTAGTTCATGGCAAACTTCCAGATGTTGTCACATTTGTCCTTTGAACCTGAGAGCTGCAGAAGCACTTTCTAGGTGCACCTCCTTGATGGGTTCAAGTCCCCTGCCAGCTGTGGCTGCTGTTTCACAACTGCAGCCCTTCCCAGGGCAAACATGCTGGAAGGCAGATCTCCCCCACCTGCCGATCCCTCCAGGCTCAGAGGTTACAAGAGAGGAAAGCAGATTAAAGGGCTGTAATGCAGCCAGCATGGGGAAGATCTGACCCACAGGGCTCCAGTAATTCAGGTTATTAATCCACAGTAAGTAACAACAGCTTTGTCTGAGGCATGACCCAAGTTTAGAGGGCAGCAGATCGCAGTTGAGTCAGGCTTTTGAGGTGGGCAGCCAGCCAGCCGGCTCGCCAGCACAGCTCCTGGGCTATGCCCACCAACAGCCCCCTGGCTCCTCTGCCTTCAACAGGCAGCCACCAAGGCAAAGCCAGAGCTGGGATAGGTGCAGCTTCCAAATTCAGGACGTGCTCTTGCCTTCCCCCCTAGTTCCCTGCAGGAAAACATGAACAACTGGCAGGCCACTTTCCTTGTCTAGGAGTGCGACCAATCCATCCATCTCCCAGGGAAAAGTTGTCAGGCCCAATAAAGGGGATTTTCTGAGGGTAAAAGTACAACAGACCAACCGTGCAAGAAGGCATCTCCCCTTCCCCTCCAACAAACTTACTCCTAATGTTCCAGAGAGCATCTGAGGTAGGGAGCAGCATCTGTGGAAGCACGAGCCTCCCCATCTGCCTACTTCCCGTGACACTTACAGAGCCTTTTACTGTTGTCTAGACCTGAAGTGTATTTATTCTGGCATGCTAATACAACACATGTGGCACAGCCTCATCAAGGCAAGCAAGTCCTTGCCTAGCTGCCTGCCTTGGGAATGATGGTACAAGAAACACGTTCTGCTCCAATTCACAGCGGCTCCAACGACAGAAAAGCCACTATCAGGACACCACGGTTCAGACCCTCACTCTTTATGTGGCCACCGTGGCTGAAGAGTGCACAGAGACATGTTTGAAACAGATTTCTCTGGAAAGACCACTGTTCTGGAACATGCAACTCCTGGTGCCTGCAGTGTAGCACAGCTAAGGTTCTTTATCAGACCTACACACAGACTTGTCCCTGCTGGTTCTGAAAGGAAGAAAATGACAAAAGCTAGGTATTAAATAATAATATTACAGAGCAGTTATAAAGGGGCTATGTAGGTAAAGGAAAATTAATGTTTCAAGAGATTTGAAGATGGGATTTACAAGACCTTTATAAGAACCACCCTTGAAGTCCTGGCTTGTTAAGACAGGACTTCCTACTAGGTATATTTTTTCCAGGTGAATTTAAGTTAAGAAGACTTTCTGTTTGGAAATTTTCCTTTTCTGAGGAAAACTACACTACTGCCTCATGTAGTGTAGTCCTCACCAGAATGAAAGAGAACTAAGAAAAAAATCTGTTTCTTTCTCAGAGAACACTATTGCTTTGGGGCAGATACTCCAAGGTAGTAAAAAATTTAAAAAAATTTAAAAGTAACATGTTATTTTTGTTAAAATGCCATTTTTCTAAAGTATCTCAACTTTGCTGAAGTATTTTGACAATATTATGAAAATCAAGTTGCAAGGAAAGGCTTTGACCTTATCAAAATAAAACATTTCCATACGATTCTTCAAGTCAGAGAACTGAGGAATACCAGGAGTGTTTGGCTGACAGTGGTGTGAACAGAGAGGAACTTAACTCGCTCCCCATTAGGCCACAAGTCCCCCACTGCTCTGCAGCGCCCTGCACATGCATATACATGTACCACAGCCTGGCTTCACGGGATAGAGAAAATTTTTTGCTGTTCATAGTTTCAGGACAAATGGTGAAGGCAGTTCATATGACCAGGCTCAGACCCTGCCAGCTACAAGGCAGAACCACTTCCTTCACCCTCTGCTGTAAGAGAAAACCCAATCCTAAGTAACACATTTGGGGTTCCTTTTTGCATTTGACTCATGATCCAGCATATTTTAAGGTTTCTGTTGTCAGCTCTTCTCTGTAGCCATTAGAACCAGAAAATCTAAATATGCCAAGTTATCATTCTTACGTAATGGTTCAGGGATTTAAGAAAGGCTCTACATCTTCTAAGAGTTAGCAACACCAGTTTGCAATAACCACACCAGTGACAGGTAACATGGCTGGCTCTCAGGGAATCATTGCTGACATGTGACATCCTCAGTAATGGCCTTACTCTGCTTCTGCTGAAAACACAGCAGTGCCAGCCCACAGGCAGCTCAGAGTGATTATCAGCCCCTGGAAAACTCTGCTCCCCTATGAGAAAGTGAAAATCCCACTTTCCTCAGCAGCTGAAGATATTTCACTTAAGATGGAATAAAAATTCTAGCAAATCCCATTCCAAAACATGCATAATCTGGCAAATTAGGGAGGAATAAGAAGTGTTCAAGTCAAAGATGAAACACTATTTTGTGAATATTGCTGTGGAGCACAGCAAGAAAGAGGAAATCACAAAAGATGGATGGCCAATGGGTGGAATTTCAAAAGGAGACTAAAATACAGGAAGCAAATGCTTCTGTGTGTGAGCAGATAAATCAGCCAGGCATTTCTTTATCAGCAGGGAAACATGTACGAGGCATTACCAGAGGCCTCAAAGGTCAAGCACTGCAATGATTGTCTACTTCCCACAAGCAAAGGTCAAAACCTGGACCACACACGGCACATATGATGGACCTGGCACAGCACAAAGTGCAGCTCAGCACAAGCTAAAGCTGCAACTGCAGCTGCAGAATGGACTGAGGAAGGGTTAGAGGAGAAAGGGGTGGGTGAAGAGGATTTTCCAATAATGTTACAGAGCCGGGGCTGGATTCTGACCTGCTATAACTGATACTGCTCCATGAGGTCTGAATTTAGCCCATACATTTCAGGCAATATTTTTTTTTTTCTAACAGGCAACTTTAGGGATGGCAAAGCTGAAATGATGAAGTTGAGCTGCTGCTCTGTCAGCATGTGCTAAGCTATTTATGAGTCACTAAAACACACCTTTTCTAATTCGCACCTTAGCTTGTGAATGGCATGTGGCCAGGGTGCCTTTTCCAGCTACTTGAGAAAAGTCACCACAGTGTGCTTTGTGCCAGGCTATTGGCAGAGCCGCTGCACTGGTTCTGCTGCAGGACATGTTTGACCTCCAGCCAGACCTGCATTAGCCCTCTACCTGTTTACACTGGGACAGCCACAGACATTATCTAAACATGTGTCTCCCAATGACAGCAATAAATTTTAGGAATTTCCCTCAAATGAGAAAGCCTCTGCAGAATTAAAAAACACAACTGCAGACTGAAGTCCCCACACCATTTCTTGCCCAAATGATCCTACCACGTGCAGGGGGCTCATAAGCGAGTGGAACCTCAGCCATCACTTTCTGTTCCCAAAAAGCTGTGTCCTGCAGCTCAGCAGTGAAACAGTAGTTACAATGGAGAAAAATGTTCAATTAAAGTACAGCTGTTCTGAGCCAGTTCTCATGTGTCATGCATCCACATCCTCAGACCACTGACAAAATTATTTCCTTTGAGCTAGAATTTACTTAAACCCCCAACACAGGGGCAAACACAGTTATGCAGCACTGGAGTTCACATAAACCCTCCTTAGATGTTACATCCCAGCAGTGAGGCTTCCCTTTGCTCTACCTAGATATCTTGAAGGCCAGCCCTACTTTCAAATCCCTATCCTCAGAAGCCTGACTACTCTTTCTCCGCCACTTTGGTTCCTTCACTGTTATCCTGATCCCATAGGGGATTTTCCATCTCCCACTCCCCTTCTCAGCCAGCTGCTGTGCACAGATTTAGCAGGATGACTCAGAACCAGGGAATGACAGCTCAACATTTTCCTGCTGTAGAGCAATCACTGCCTATCTCCAGAAGGTCCTTAGGTCAGGATTGGGGTTTCTGTGCAAGGGAGAGGGGAGCAATGGTTGTTTTCTGAGGAAAAACAGACCCATGGTGTGGGACCTCCCGCTGCTTCCCTCTGTCACAGCCTCAACTTGTCCTTGCTTAAGTCTCACAGGAGCAGCTTGTTGTAAAATACAAGTTTAGCTATTTGCTTTTCATGACAGTAGAGCCTCAGAGCTCCTGAGGTCGGCGCCAGGCACTCTGTGAGGCAGCACACGACCCTGAAAGCAGTGAGGAATGGGAAGGCAGGTTCCCAAGGGGGTGTCTTTTCTTTTTCCCCGCTGAGTTACAGCAAGTGTCACAGCCACATCATCTATTTTTCATTCACCAGTGCTCAGTGTCAAGCCATAATGAAGCCATAAGGAATCCAGCACCACTCAGCAGTGCACAAAGCACTCTGGCTCAGCTCTGCAGAGCCGTACTGCGTAGTGTGCAGCAATTGCAGGAATGAGAAGAGTCTGATACCAAGAATGCTCCCCATTTTTATATGCTACACTCCCAGAACTGCAGTGATAGCAAGTGAGAGCGAGGCAGGGCAGAGAAAAGCCTTGCTCCTCACCCTGCTCCCTCAATCACGACCCTGGGTACAGCGAGAGCTGTCAGGCAAGGCCACAAACGTCCAAGGTGGTTAATGTCAACAGCCAACTACACGAAGGCAAGCAGGCGAAAGCAGAAGGATCCTTCTCAGGATGATGCTCTCAGAGGACAGATGGTCAAAGATAACTTCTGAAAGAGTGCATAAGTGGGACTCCTGGGTCTTCACACAGCTGCAGTAACTCAGCTGCCTTTCCCCAGACCCAAGGCATCGCTGACTCCGGCAGCAAGGGAGAAGAGCGTTGCTGCCAGAGCCTATGGATGTGCACTGGACACAGGATGGCCACAGGTCAGACTGTCCATGCAGAGGAGCAGACATCACTCACGGGGAGACCCAAGGGTCCCTCCTGGTGCTTGGTCACCTCCATGCTCACCACCCTGCCCCTTGGCAGAGCACCCTGAGCTCAGGCAGGGCACCTGAGCTGCCTCTTTGCCCATTTATCCAGACCAGAAGTGGGGACGGTTCTCAATGAGCACAGAAAGCCTCAGTCTCCAGGTAAAACATGCAGTGCTTTTGATGAGATAGAACAGACAACAGCTTTACTTGTACACCACTGGGGGAAGTGTCTGGTAACAGGCCTACATTAACACAAAGTAAATTAACAAACAGGTGCAATCTCTGAGCTGACATCTGCTCCAGCCTACAGGATAGTCTGAGCAGCTAAAACTGGAACAGAACAATTCCTGGGGAACAAGTCATAGGTGAAAGCCTGCACTGGTCTGTCAGGGATGCAGGCAGCAGTCCTTGGATAATCTCATTTTAAAGTGTTGTTCTGCTCTTTCCCAGCTTGCTTTCCCAGTTAGGTACTCATCTTGTAGAAACTACTGGGCCATGCCTCTGGTTCCCCATAATTTTTTCCACAGTGCCATTCTCACCAAGGAAGGCTTCATGGAGGATGCCTGCTGAGGCTAATTACCATTTTTCTTGGGGGTGTTTACACCAACTAGGATTGATGGAAATGAGCACTTGGCCATGCTGCCACACAGCAGCTGTATTTGCACTGCACTTCAGTGAGACCCTGCTATTTACATTTAATATTTCAACTTTTCAAACTTCCTTTTATTCCTTATTACAAGTTTTATATTTCCTCACTATCTCTTTGTAAGTCCTGTTAAGATCCTAATGTCCCTGTTAAGATCTTGATCACACACCAGAAAAATCCTGCTGAAAAGAGAGCTCAAGCAAGCAGGTGATGGTTCAGCCCAGGGTCAGGGTAGTTAACACAGGCAAGAGATGCTGTGTGTAGACCAGTATGAGGCTTTCTCTTAACACATCACAAGAAGCTACAGAAGACAAAGCAGCTGCCATCCACTTTCATAAGGGCAGTAGCCTTGAATACCCTTTCATATTCTTATTGCTGTCAGGATTTTCCTACCCTACAACTGCTCTTGAAAAATAGGAGAGTCCTGGTGGCTGGGACCAAGCAGGAGCACAAGGATGCTGTTTCTGCATGTCATGCAGTAGAGCAGTTCTGTTGTGTGGGAGGTCCAACTGGTCAGCATGCCCCTCCCAGTCTTCCCTGGAAAAGGGAGAGTAGATTTATTCTGAAGGCTTTGGCTGATTCTTATTCTTTACACAAACACTGTATCCACAGTCTAAGCATCACAAGGGTTTACAGAAGCTTTCCTGTTTGGTGGCGTAGAGTTTAGCAGCAGACTTCCTGCATATTTAAGGGTTATAAATGATACTATCTGTTTTTAAGACTACAGGCAATACTTTTCCATAGTCTAATGGTTGTACTGAGATAGGTCCTTGACTGCTGGCAGCAGTAGGGGTCACTGTAGTGTTTGTTAAATGGGAGAATTCAACTAAAAATAAAAATCTAAGGGAAAAAACCCAACAAGCTGAAGCATCTTGTGACAACTCACCCCAGAAGCCCTGTCAATCTGCCAGGACTGCATTACCCAGGAGTTGGGAGTGAAGCTAAACCATCCACTGTCTAATGCTCGAGAGCTCTTTAACCCACTCCATCTTCAGCTGCTTTCCGTTGCTGGCTGCTTTTAACCTAGTTTTCAACCTCCAGAACTCTTATTTCTGGTTGCAGCTTTCATTAGCAGACACATACTCCCCATTCAATTCCTTTCAGAGATGTAGGCTACATCCCCAAAGTGCCTTTTTGGGAAAGCTGCCTGATGCACTTGCAGCCAGAGGGTGCAGTGCCCTGGAAAACAGGGAGGAATGTAGCTTCCAAAGTGCATTTTTCCCCTCAGTACTAAGAAGCCAAACCCCACTGATGAAGTCTGTAGACGGGATTGTTCTTTCCTAACCATTGCCAGTTTTGTTTCTAAAACTTATGGGAAAGACTGATTTTTAAGGACATAGAGGTCTCTTCTCCCTTTCCCTCTCCTTTCAGAGTGGTAGGTGATTCATTGCTTCTTTCCCTACTTTTTCACACCTCCATTGTTATGTCCTCTTACACATGCAGCTGGGGAAGAAACTGCTTTCAGGAAGTCCAAGTGATCACAGGTATACCCTCATCCTCAGCCTGCAAAGTGCCTTCTTGCTGAACTGGCAGAAATACTAATTTCCTGAAACACTCATGATTTCCCACAGGAAAATCATCTCCTGTTACTACACAGACAAGCTGAAAAAGGGGGAATGCAGCAGTCTGGGGGTCTCCTTGGCAGAGGTGCTCACAAACATACCTGCAGACTCCTGTACTGCCTGACTTTGAGGCTGTCAGTCTGCACCTTGTCTTCCTCCAGAACTAGCTGTGGTCTGACAAGATCAAGACGGACATTGAAAATAAAAGTGATTTTAAAGTATAAAACACCTCAGTTGAAGCCTTCTCAGTTTCATACTCTGTGCTATCCCCTTAGTCTTCCTAAGAAGAGGGTACAGGGCTTTCAGAGGCTGGTGCACATGCTTTCTTTTCAGAAGCGTCCACACTTTTATTGTCAAGTGAGAAGTTTCCCTAAGAGGGAGGGATGTAAACTGTCTCCAGTCCTAAAGCCTTATAACCCCTGTCAGTGACGTACCACACTTGGCTATTGAAGTCTGCTGGGAGACTGGATTTATCAGCTCAGACACCCTGGCTGTGTAATCACACAGCCTGCAGTCTTGAAGCAGACTGAGTCCAGTCAGCCCAAAACACAGCCCAAACAAGTTTGTATCTGGCTGCAAAAGATCTTGTAAGACATACCCATGACTACTGGCATCAGCTCAAAACACTTCTTTGGTTTAGAAAGCATCAATGCCAGAAGATAGATTGGGGATGCTGAACATCAACAGCAGAGCTGTTCCCACACCAGCTGTGTACGTTAACACATCCTTACAGTCCACCTTGGCAGAGACGCTGAGGTTGGCATTTCTGTCCCCACTTCACAGGCAGGGACACTGCAGCAGGTCTGGAATAAGCAGCTCCCAGAGCCTCACACAAGCAGCCCGCAAGGCCATGGAAGGGCTGCATTACAAGCGGCTTTGCACTGAGGACCGTCGGTGCCATGTGCTGGGCTCAGTCCCCTGCCAAGAAGAGGGAAGACTTTGAAACCTAAAAGCCTGTCCCACACCTCACACTGACTGACTTTACACCATTTCCTGTAGGTTTTTGAGTGGCTTTAAAAACGGCAAGTTTGGGTTGGTGGAGTTCAAGCCACAGAAAAAGTTTGGTCATCTGCTGCCACAGCATATTTTCTGTGGCTGAAGTAACTTAAATCTACTGCATCCCGTTCCTCTGCCTGAACCACAAAAAGCTGTTTTCCTTTAAGATAGCCTCACAGCTGGGCGTACTCTCTGCCAGGCTTGTGGTCATACTCTCTCTCAGGGCTTTTGTTGGCTAATCCAGCACAAAAAGCACTGGCTGCTCTCCACTCCAAACCTCTGCCAAATTGTGAGATAGATGGAGCTGCTTATAAAACGTATCATAAATTGGAAGAGCGTAAGAAGATAACAACAATTGTTGTGCTGAATGTAGGAGCCTACATCCCAAAGGACCTCAGCACAGCTGATTTACAAAAAAACCACACTCAAAACAACAAATGCTTTTGTAATTCAAGAAATTTCTTGTGAAATCCAACCTCTGCATGACTTCTGCAATAAGATCACATTTGAAAACCTGTATAAATCCTCCCTAAGTCTTTGTTTAAAGTATGCAAACCCTAGAAATACCCAGCGCAGACGAACACTGGGGAAAAGCGCATACACTCCCCATCATGCCCTTGTATTGCTGTTCTTGTGTGCCTTCAGGGCAATGAGTTTGTGATTTTACATCCCACCCCACACCTTCCCACTCAATAACACTAACAACTTTTCACTTCTTACAACCAAGGTGCTTCTCAGAGCTCCACCTGGTTGGTAACTCTATCAAGACCATGAGTCCTACACGGGACAGAGTTCTGGCAACACACGGCTTCTCAAACACACAAAGCAACACAAAAAACCAAGGCTGGAAGCTGAAATTAAACAAAGCAAAGTTCGTAAGTATTTAATGTTGAAGGTGATGAAGCAGTGGAACAATTTAACAAGGTGAATCTTCTATCACTGGAAAGTTTTAAAGCAAGAGGGGATGTTTTCTTTATTCAGCACTGCACTTCAAGTAGGAGTCAATTGAGGGCAGTCCTATGACTTGCACTCCACAGGAGGTCAGACTCAAAGATCACAAGAGCCTCTCTGACCCCATAACCCAGGAATTAATACCTGGGAGGAGTTTCTTGTAAAATCTGTCAAACCACTGCCCTTTAAATCCCTAACTCCAGCTCCTCTGCTATAAAGGCACAATGGAAAATTAATTAAAGAATGGGGGAAATGGAAAAAAAACAAGAAGCTACTGACTGATGAAGGCACAGGGAAGGATGATGGAGGCTTGAACATTGCCCCTGCACCAGGCTGAGCAGGACCTGTTCTGGACTCCTGGAGATCATGGGAGGTTTGCTGTTACTGCCTTTACTGGTACTCACTCTGCAGGTGTGAGTACCAGTGTCCTCTGAAACACCACCAAAGACAGGGCTTTGCATTCTGCAGGACTACGAAACCTGTGATGCTCCCAAACACTGAACAGCCCCACTACACAGACAACCTACAAAGCTATTATTCTTTCAGTTGAACATCCCAACCGAGCTACCTTTGTGATTATAACTGTAGACCAAAAGACAGTGCATATGAACAACAGAAGAAAAAAAAAAAAAAAAAAAAAAAAAAAAAAAAAAAAAAACAAAACAGAAACCCAACATAAAAAGAAAACCACAAAGCTGCTGTTTCATTATTATTGTACTGCTGCTTTGGAATCAGAGAAAATATAAATCTCCATCAGCAGATCTGGGTTTCTCAATGCAGCTCAAAAAGTTGGCAGGGGATTGTACAGAGAATGGAAACCAGACTGCACAGCACCTCAGGAAGCCACCAGAGGGTAGCAAAGCATTTTAGAGAGCAGCTGACAGAAGCCCAGGCAAAGTGGCGTGATCTGTACCTGCATCTCCCTCCTCACTTTACCCAGGTGCTATTTCAGTTATTCAGAAAAAATACATTTTTATTCATCCCTATCCATTCCATTTTCAAAATGCTGCCTTGCTTTCTTCGCAGATGAGAAGGAAAATTTATATTTCAATTATTCCTACCCTTCTCCTTGAAAGAAGTTTGTTTTTCCCTTGTTTCCTTCATAGTGTCTGCATCCCTCCCCAGCCAAGTCTCCCCTGCAGTAGTGGGCAGCAAGTCCTGTGGGGATGGCCTACAGTTCAGTGGTGGGTACCACCCTGTGGGGAGGTATGAGGAGGGCAGGAGGGTCAGGAGGGCAAATAGCTGTTTCCAGCCATTTTGGGAAACTGGTTACACCAGTAACTCCCCACATTAGGAGTCTGGATTACGCCAACATCTTTGCTAGTGCAACATTCAGGTAACACTCTGAATTGCTGATAGCCAGTCCTGACGTTTTGACTGTTTCAAAGTTGTGAAAAGTACAGGAGAGGGAGAGATATAACATTTTTCAAGGATTTCCTTGCTTCTCTGTCCCTGTTCTTCACCTTGCAGATTCCCACCCCAACCACATGGAAAGCCCTCAGCTCCACAGGCACATCAAGAAACCAATAAACCAACCTCATCCTGATCCCTCTCACATGCTCTCTGCTGGGTGTAAGGGTAGGAAGATTTCCTATAACTTTTTTTAAAATTATTATTTTATTTTAAGGTTCCTGTGTGTTAAGTCTCAAGCCAGGATGCAAGGAGTCCTGTTTCCCTGTGCTGGGAAGCTTATATAGAGAAAGGAGACCAGACAGTAGCACAGGGGAGGGGTGGGGGGGGAGAAGAGTCTGGCTTTTAAATAGCTAACTTCTTCATGCACAGTCTGCAGGAACCAAAAATAGCTCCTGAATATTTCAGTAAATCATTCCCAATAATTAAAATTGTGATGTGTTTTCTGTCAATCCCAAATGCAGTGAAAGCCTTCAGATATATTATTCACTACAAATTATTCATCCAGCTGCACTTGCAGAGTTGAAAATTTCCATTCACTTAGACCTCCAGTCCCTAAATGACAAATTCTTTAATATCTGTCCATTGCTAAAAAATACGACAAATTAACCTTCCCTAGTCTATCCTATTTATTTATTACAGGTATGCCTTACCCAGTAGGTTAACTCTGTAGTGCAGCTGACAAGTAGCACTGATTAAGTTGTATCTGTTCCATGCAGCTGCTTTCAGTCCGTATTACAGCTAGATGAAAGCCACTAAATACATTTTCCACAAATTGTACTCCTAATTGGAATATCTCACTTGCTCTACCCAGGTGCTGTGCCAGACCTGAGGATCAGTCCTTTACCACATTGTCAGGAAGCGATGGGAGGTAGAGGAAAGGTTCTTGCAGACTTCCAGTTCTGGGGAAAAGCTTCTGCCTTTGCACAAAACTCGATTATCAGTCTTGTTCCACCAGTAGTAGACACCTTTGCTCACACGCTCCCCAAAAGAGACACCAAAGCTAAAGACATCAGAAGCATCACCTTCTTGTAGCGCTATGAAAAATATGTGGCATCATTTAAATCAGCCCGGCAGCTCACTCCTCCATTACAGCCTCTGCATGAATTACAAATGTGAAGCAGCAGACACTCAGCACAAGAGCACACTCTGGGCAAGATCCATTTACAGACCTTTTTAAAGAAAGTACTCAATAGATAAGGGTGTTTTCCTTCTCTTGTAGCTGAGGTCAGGAGACCTCAAGGGGACAACGTATTTTGGAAGTATTAAGCATCCTTGATAGGGTAGTCAGAGCATGGGTATCTCAGTTTGAGATTCTCCATCTGTCCAATATGTCTGGACATTTAATATAAATTTATCTGTTATTACAAATCATTCAACCAAGTTCTCCTTGACCTGCAGTCTGAGACACCCTGGGACAAGACAGGGAGCTAAAACAGGCCCTTCTCTCAGTCTGTTTGAAGGTATAACTGTTAAGAGGATACAACTTCTCTTCATGATTAAAAGGATGATTACTAGGAGCGATGCCACAGGAAGCACTGGAGAATCACAAACATTCCCCTTTGCAAAAGACTGGCAATATGGGGAAACATCACACTGAAGTCACTGTTCCCTGTTGAGCACTTCTCCTCCTCCTCAGTGACGTGTCGCACTGTCATTCCAGAATGTCACCTTGATGGAGAGAATAACTTCTTGAGAGGAGTCATCAGCTTGGAGCAACAAAAGCCACCTCCTTCAGAAATACCCACAGAAGTGCGCAGGGCCAGGACAATAACATCACATCAGGGCGTAATTAAAACTCCTGAGTAGTTACAGCTCCTCATTGACAGTCTTTTATGTAATGACTGAACACAATTAAGGTAACGACCTTCCCCATACCGACATGTCTGCACATACAATTTACACAGTGATAGAAAGGGGCCTCACAAACATTTTGCTCAGGGAACAAGAAACCTAGCTAGGAGGTCCGGAGCCCTTTTCCAGCCTTGCTGCTCCTGACTTCTTCAGGACATTGCGTCAAGCCCTGAAGGCAGGAACAGAGGCCAGAAGGTGCTTGTACATTAGTAAGTCCTCCTTGCCCAGCAGATGCCCTTTCTTGGCAAAACACTCCCTTTCTATAGAACATCAAGAACGTGTTGTTGCACAACTGATTGGCAATCTTACAGAACAAGCTTGGACTGGCTTTCTGGGGGCACAGAGACATGAGACGAGAGTTATTGACAATGTCCTAATAAACAAACAAATAAATTATAAAAACAAAAGCTATCTGTGGTTTCCCACTCAAGAAACATCCATTCTTAGAAGCCTGTTTTTTCCTAAAATCTTTTTCATTCTTGCAGCATCAAAGTGGATAATCAGTAGTAGGCAGGGAAACATGATCAAATAATCAGAAAGAGAAGAGTTAAACTCAAGTTTACATGAGAGAAGTTGCACAGAAGTGCTGTGGGAAGACACAGGCATTCATATTCAGATCTGAATTAGTGAGAACTATATGAAATCTGGACCAAAGGATAATAAAAGCAGAAGTCTGCTAGCAGTGGTTAGACCGCATGCGTTCTCATGGAGCATGTCCGGGTGACTCAGACAGCAAGATTTTAGACAAAGAGGGTTTAGAACAAGCCTTAGTAAAGATAAAAGCTGGCTGCAATAGGACACACAGCACTCTTACACAGCATCATACCTGTCCCATTGACCCGTCCTGCAAACAGTGGCACACAGAGCTAAAGCCTGTAATGAAGCACAGCTCAGCCCACAGACAAGTCATGAGGGCCAGAGACTGACACTGTAAGGTCTTTCAAAGTTCTCTCCTGTAAAACTTCTAAGATCTCATCATAATAGAAGTTACCCTACCAGAAAAGTCCCAAAACACACAGCAAGAAGACAGCCCATACAATTATTTTAGTCTTTGCACCTTTGCATCACTGTACTAATAAAGATTCTCCAAGTAAAACTCTTACCACCAACTTAATATCCAGTCCTAGGCTCAGTTTTCACTCATGTTGGTCTGCAGGCTGTACTAGCTCTGCTTGCACTGGTGCTACATCTGCCCACACTAACGGGAATATCCTACATTTCTTGGGGAGGCTGAAATGGCACTAAACATCAGTGTTTGGCAACTGAACCTCATCCATGAAGTCTTTCTGGACAGGCCTGGTTTTGCCCTCAGTCAGCCAACATGCAACTGAAGCCGTTTTGCCAGTATTGCCAGCAAACACTTGTGCTCCTGCTAAAAGCCCGAGTCAGGCTGAACAGGCAAGTGACAGGGACCTCACAATCCTTGTTTCATTGTGACATTCTGTACAAAAATATGCCACTGCACCTGGGTTTCTTCTTCCCCCAGCTTGGAAAAAGTACGGTAGTTTGGCTGACTGGGGAAAAACGTTCACATTTCCCACTACGAAAAACTGTGTGAGAAAAAAGTATTTGCGGAGCATGTGGTATAACAGGAAAGGATTGAACAGATTACCTGGAGAACTGACACTTGCCTCTACTAAAACTCTATTTCTTTTCAAAGCCCTGCTTGCAAATTCTGAGAGGAGATAATGCAGGATTTTCTTATGGTATTTCAGATTAAATGCTGCATAAGAAATGCAGCATCCTCAAAATGTCGTATCTATAAGCTTCTGATTCACACATTTGCCATTTGGGGATATTAGGTATGATTCTATTTTTTAATGAAGTTATAAAACATCAGAAGGAAAAAAAGAATCCAATTCACAATTCTGTCTTTCAAGTTTAGTGTGCACTGACTCCAGGTTCCACAATAACATCACAATGTGAATGTGCTTTCAACAGTAGCTCTCAGTGCTTTCACATCGGCAGTGAGGGAGGCACAGGCTGAGACAGATGACACCCAAAGCTCTTCTAATGCATTAAAACCTTTTTGTCTTAAATTGATCCCATCTTAGATATGCTGAGTGTTCAGTCTCTTCTTTTTCTGGCTGATTTAATTATAACTTTCCAACTGGTAAAAACTGTGATATGAAGCTTTGTAAATGAGCATTTTAAAGAGAAAACGAGATAGAAAAAGACTTAAATCAAAAATGTGGGGATAAAACACACTGGCTACCTCCATACAGTCTCAAACACAGGCACAAGGCTCTGCATCACTTGAAATATGAGTTACAGTTTAACCTCTGACCACCCAAGCCACAGAGCCAGTCTGGCACACCACATGGTGGGCATAAAACTGACCCAGAGCACCCACAGAAAACACCTCCTGTATTCACAGTCTCAGACCCCACATCTACATGAATAAACTGTGTCAAAATTCCCTTCACACCTCCCACCACTCCTTCTCCCTAGGTCCCAGTTTTACTTCAGGAGGTTTTCCAGAACAGTTTTTTTTCCAGTATCTGTTTGTACAAGCAACAATTTTCTTGTGTTTTCTTATTCAAGGGTGAACTTCAAAGAACAAAGGCTGCTCTTTCATAATGCATCATCTTCCAGAACAGACCAAACAAGGTCTCAATGAAAAACCACAAGCTTTTATTCATACTCATCAACCTATCAATAAATACACAAAGAATAACCACAGAAATAAGGAGCTTGCCACCCTTGAAACCTTCCTGAGTGCCTTTAGGAGATGTGGTGTACTCCCTTACACCAGGGGTGGTCTTCAAAGCACAGTATGAATCATTTGGTATATGAGAAAATGGGGATGGCATCTTCAGAAATGCATGTTCAAAGTGATTAGGAAAGGTGATAGAGCATGACAGCCACAGAAATTTTTCTTCCTACTACTCAGTGGAGACAGAATTAATTGACTCATCTTAGTACAGTACCACAGTCAGTCCAAAATTTTACACCTATATATAGTCATTTTTTTAAAGCTGTATGATTTACATGTAGAAAGAGAGCATGGAAATAAACATGAAAAAAGTTAATCATTTTATGGCCCCAACTCAAACTTTTTTCCTTCAGCAGACGTAGGCATGCAAAGTGGGATCCCAATTTAACCAAGAGCCAACCTTGGCATCAAACAAGTGCTGATACAACCATATGGTTTGAAAGAGTTTTCTCTCCTTCTGCTAAGTACCACCTCACATCTTGTAGAGGACATGTCTTACAACCATTATCAGCACTAATTATGAAAAGCATCTGCCTTTGGTGACGGAGAACTGGAACTGCTGTGATGAGGTGCAGGGCAGGCTTCCTGCAGTCCCCATTGCTCACTGAGGACACCAGCACATGGCAAAGGATCTGCTTAAGCAACTCTGCTGGTGGCAGCAAGCTGTGGGGTACAGAGAGGTGACTGAGCTGCAAGGGAAGGGGGGGAAATGGAAGGGATGGGGTATTTGGGGGCAGCAGAGGGAAGTGAGCAGGGATTTATGCAGAGTTAAAACATGGGATTGGTGATGCAGAGACACTCCAGACACTTTCCTGGCCTATTTCAGCTGCTGCCCCACCAATCCTGTCTGTCCCACACAGCCAAGGAGGAGCTCCTTGAAGCCAAGCCTGCCCAGGTGTCTACAGCACAAAGGTAACAATCAGCACAGACCCACGGAGCCTCGTGCTCACACAGATGTCACTGAAATGCCTGCAGGTACAAAAGCATCTCCAAAGCCTCATGGCCATATCTGCATAGCCCTCTGCCAGGCTCTGGCCCTGCTGCTCTGCTCAGAGCCACCCCAGCACCCACATCTGAGGCACCATTACCCTGCAAGCTGGGGGAGTGATCCCAGGTAATCCAGATAACTGGAATTTCATTTCAGGAAGAGAAAGTAAGTGACGCCACTGCAAACAGGATGTTGAATGAGACCCACACGCAACTGCTATGGTCCCAAAATGTCAAGGGCTGCCCTGCCTCTTTTTTTCATCACAAACTCTATTCTAACTTGAAGACTAATTCATTAATGTAATCCCAGTACTGGCACAATACCTCCTGCACGTAATCATCAAGACTTGTAAATAATTTACAAGAGACATGAATACGCTGCCATCTACACACAAGGGAACTGCTCACTCTACAGCACTCGTGCATGTGTTGGTACCTCTGGAGAAGGGAGAGGGTGAGATAGGGACAGCTGTAGGGTCATGCTGGGAAGCTATTGCTACGTGACAGCTCTTTGGTGACTTAGGTAACATAAACTGGATATATCCAATTTAATCTACCAAAGCAGTGGATGCTAACAGGAGTCCCTGCTGGCAGGTGCAGAAGAGAGGACAAGCATCAGCAAACAAGCATAATAAAGAAAGGTCTCTCACCCCAAAAGATAGCCCAGACAAAGGCTGCACATTGCCTCTGACAGTCTGGTGTCACAGTGGTGGGATATGAAGCCTCAGGACTTCCAACCCATGTCTCTGTGCAGTCATGACTAGCCTGGACTGGAATAAGTGAGACTATTTTCCTTGACTTTGAGACTCCATAATGCATGAAGTTTCATGGAAAATTAAAGAGAAATCAAGGTATCAGTAATTCCTTCCCACACTGCAGAATCTCATTCTGCTCTCCACTTTCAAAACCTTAAAAATCAAAGGTACAGTCTAGGAAGCATCTACCTTGATTTCAAACACAGGGCAGAGAACTACCATCAAGCAAGATAAAAAGCAATGGGCTTCTGAGTGGCTGCCACAGGCTAAATTGATTGAGCCACAGATTACACAGACAAGTACACAAGGCCAGATCTCATGGCAGTAGATTGCACCATTTGAGTGGCAATATCAGCATCTGGAGGGTGCGTGAGTCCACCTCTGCAATAACAAACCTGTGCAGAGCTCCGTGGGTCAAAGTCATTAGGGACCAGGGCATGAATCCCAAGCAAGTTGTTCAGCCCTCTGGCATCTGCAACACAGAGTTACATCACTCACAAGTTAAACTTCATAAAGGTTATGAACCTTGCAGGATGACAGAGATCTACTGCAGCACAAACAACTCCTCTTCAGGGCTTGTACTGGCAGAGACGGGCCCTTTATCAACGGGAATTTTAACTGCAGTTTTGATTAGGTAAGTCTTAACCAAATACTTCTGCACACAAAGCAAATACATACAAATCATAACTACTTACATACCCTAAATGCAGCAATATCACCACATATTTAGTCACATGTGGCACTTTTAGAGGAACTCCCTGTCTTTTCCTGATGTTATTTACTGATATATTTACTGAATTAGTGAAAGATTTCCATCTGAAATTTTTGTGCAGGGACTTTTTTCCATCCAACTCCAATAATTTATTTTTTTAGAATTATTTTTAAAAGACTTGTTGCTTTGATAGGGAGCAGGAGTTACAGAAGTGTGTCTTCCTCTGGAGACTCTTCCTCCAAAAGAATTTCAACAGGGACAAGGAAAATTATCATTACAGGCTCAAAACTATTTTTCCTTGGGTGCTGCCCAACTCCCAGTACTTATGCTGGTAGTACTCCTAGGCACAGTAGAACTACAGCATTAAATCAGACAGAATATTTAAGAGAGTACAAATTTGGAGGCCTATCCCGGGAGGCTCAGGAATTGGTTTGCCATTTCACAATGCTAAACAGAATGAGGACAAAGGAATGGAGAGATGACAGACCAAGACAAACTTTGGTGGGAAGTGGGACAGACCAATAACAGCCATCACTAATTGCCATTCCCCTTGGGCAGCCCTTAGAAACATCATGAGTGGCTTGAATTGCTTTATTGATATTTACTCCGCCTTCACCCTTGGTGATTTATTGAAATACAAGATCAGAAGAAGAAAGTAAGGTAGGAAGAGCAGCAGTAGCAGGAGAGAAGAGAAGGGTAATTAATGTAAAGATTCAGAAGATCAGTAGGATCCTAGTGATGAGGGAAAAGACAGGAGGAAAGAAAGGGATTGACACACATTTAGTACTTCAAGCACAGAAAGGTCCTTGCAGCTAGGGATGCTGAAACGAGACTTGCTTATTATTATGACTATGACAAAGCAGAAAAAAAATGGAACACACATTGATTAAAGCAGCAGGCATCTCCCTTGGATGCTAAGGCTCAGCAAGGGGCTGCAGCTTCCCAAGGAGGCAAGCATTTAGACTTCAGTTATTCCAAGACATGGACCATATGTTGGGGCCATCTGGAGACTGCTTGATTTGATGGATGTCGGATGCCTCCAAAGGCACCAGGGAAGGAAGCTAAAATATTGGTAACTGATTGATGCTGAGGGCACTTAACTAAAGATGACCCCACTTCTTCACAAACCACACCTGCTCCACAGGAGAAGCTCAGAAATTGTCTTCCCAGTGGAGATGATCGCTGCTGTGGCTTCCAGAAGGCAGGGGCTCCTGACGAAGCATGCAGCCATTGTTTAACTGGCACAGCTGGAGAACTCAGTGGGATGGCCCTAAGTGTGCTCAGCCAGCACTCAACAGCTGATCCATGGCACCAGCTGGAGTGTCCCATTCAGCACCAGACCTCAATTATCAGCGCACCATCACGAGATGTGTGGTGCCAATGGTTGAAGCCCACAACACAAAGGGCCCTCCATGCCTTCAGAGGCCGCCCTGCCCTTCCAACACCTCTTGAGAAGCCTTGCCAGGAAGAGAAGCTCCACTAGAGCACTGTAACAGTGCAATGCAAGGATGCAGAGGAGAGGGCAGCCATGCAGCAACTCCTGGCTGACAGCTCTGCAGCACAGCTCATAAGGGACATTTTTGTTTCATTCCCAGAAGATAGGAAGCCAAGGCCTTGACATGGACAGGTCAGATACAAAAGGACAAGGGACACCCCTGTCCAAGCCACAGCAAACCCTTGTCTTGCAGTTAAAAAACCCAAAACCAACAGCAGCAAAAAACACCACCAAAAAACCCCTCCAAACTAAAACTACCCAAAAAACCCCCAAAACCCAGACACTCTTGAAGGCAGGCAGTGTTTCTCTGTGTGAGTATGCTTCATATCTAGCAGACACTAGAAGTATTTAAGTTACAAAGATTAGCAGGTAGAAATCCACTTGCCAAACCATAACCAGGCCTTTTGCTGAGACCTGTGCAGAGAATTGGGTTTGTCTTGCACCAACAGCAGGTAAAGAAAGCAGAATGCTCTGTCTTTGTACAAGTAGACAACAAGCAAAAGAACCCAATAAACACATCTCTAAGAGCAGCTTTCAGAAAGCAGCTCACTCGACCACCCTGCACTTTGTCTGAAAAAACAACAGGAAACACTTTCTTCCACAGCATTCAACACCAGAGCTTGGGAAATCATTGAATACAAATGCTCACTACTCTCAGCATATGAATTTTGCATCCAAGGGCAGAGTGTAAAACACGCTTTCACAGCTCTTCCTAACAGCCTCTCACCAACCCAATGCACAGTTTTAATAGTGCCTGGGATTATGGTGCAGGAATTGCTGAGTTATAACCCCAGGGCTTGGCCATGGGACACTAGCCTGCTTTGTGCTCTGCTTCTCAGGGAGGAGAGGAACCCTTTCAGAGGAAGCTGTGAGGCTGTTAGCACCCTCACTGCCACAGTCTGAGCCTCAGACACCGTGCAGGCTTCGCTCACTGCTTGGGGGTGCACACGATTCCTGATGCCAAATTTCCCCAGCGTGACTCCAGAGATTGAGGGCTGTCTGACAAACCCCAATTTCTCATTCATTGCCAGTGAGGCACAAGTCCTTTGTGAGGGCAAACTGAATTAGGTGATGGAGCTGTGACAATCAACACTGGCTGAGAGCTGGCCCCTGCTCTGCAATCCCTTAGGAGTATATCTCTAGAGGAATGTGGAGACAGGCCCCCCTCTGCTGGGGGACTTTGCCGCTTATTGTTTGCCCACAGAGGACCTCAGATAGCCGTGCAGTGACAGTAGCCAGGTGTCCAGGAGTTGGAGGGATTTAACTAAACACAGGTTACATCCCACTGAATGTCTTCATTAACAGGCAGGAAAAGTGCCCCCTTATACACCTGGAGCTCAAAGTAAAATAGAATAAGAGCAGAGCATGAGAGTCCTTCCAATCCTCATCCCCAATCAGGCTGCAGCTTGTGCTTTGTATCCCCGCCTCAGACAAGGACTGGGATTTGGTAAAGCCAAAGGAGAAGAAAGTACAGAGGAAGGGTTATAAATATGCATCAGTGTCTCAAGGCTGGAGATCAAGGGCAATTTTATGAGAAAATCATTTTACAATAAAAAAAAAGTGGTGGTGAGGTTGTATGCAAATGTGTAAAGCTTCACAATGGCAAAGGAACAATCCTGTCCCTCCTCCTGGATAGGAGGAACAGAACACATTAACTGGTACCTGATATGGGAACTTGGGAGGCTTAAACCTCCCTTTGCCCTCTTCAACTTATAAGCTTTTTGTGAGGAGGGTGTCTTTAGCATGCAATTATGCACCTGGTAAAATCAAAGGAATCTATTTCAGTTTCTGACAAATCAAAGTGGTAACACAGGTATGGATGTAGCTGCATGTCTCTGTTGGGCACACAGTCCCCTGCTGGGCATGGAGACCAACAATTCCTCCATAAGTGAAGGCTCTAGAGATTCCCAGTGCTAGTAGTGAGGACGTATCGATGCACTAAGACCTGAGCAACCTAGATACTCCAAAATAGGGACTTCTTAATCAGGTTTTGAAAAACTGAGAAGTAAAATGCATAGCAATAGTCTTTGTGGAATAATTTAACTTGAACAGACTTTTGGTTGGTCAGTAGATCAAATGGTGATTTATTACCCCTTGGCCTAGGAAACAAAGAATCAGCACAAAGGTGTAAACTGACAGTAGTGCTTAGACCTAATCTACTAACAGAGAAACATTATTCCACTTGCCAGAAATATTCCAGTTGGTGACACCAGTTACCAGGAAACACATCAGATAAACTTTGCAAAATTAGCTTACCTTTTGGAAGAGCCAGCCAGACCACTGCAATGCACAGGAAGGAACACAGAGCAGCCAGTGATGCTGCACTCATTTCCAAGTGCTGGGACTGATAACTCCTCTAGCTCAGCATTATGAACCATGGTGAGTCAGTGTTCAGCTTTATCTTTGCAAGTAGTTTCTGCATACTTAAAAAAACAACTAGCTTGGAGGAAGGCATGAGCAAAATAATGCACAGGACAGAACCCTGCTCAGCCAGGAACTCTCCACCTACTATATTTGCTCAACCACACATAGCATCAAGGTGTAGCACTCACCTGTCTCAGTTAATTTTTGACAGATTTGGGTCTTGGATTTCTTACAAATTCCACTCCCCTATTCCCACCTTCCCCCAGGTGCTCCAGCAGCACCTAGACCAGGTGAGACCACACATGCACGCAGCAGCAGCTCACAGAGGGTTGAGACAGCTGCAGTTCTCCAGACTGGATTGTGATCCCTTACTCTCCACGTGAGCCATCGACTCCTGATCATATGCAGCTTTTACCTGGGCCCATATGTTAAAACAAATAGTATCTGTCTCCCTTCTGTACCATCCTTTCATGCAGACCCTACAAACAGTGCATCCGGTCTTCCTCCCATTGCAAGGAGAGCCATTACGTTCAGCAGGTGCAGCAACAGGGTCCATTAAAGCTTGCTGTGTACCAGTGCAATTGTTGCCATTAGTGGGAGGTAAACTGAGACACAGAAGGACACATTTTCCTCCAAGGTCATACAGTAAATCTACTGCAGAGCAGAAACAGAAATCAGTGCTTCTCATTTCCAGCCCAGGCTTTGACCATAATTACAAGTGAGAGATGAAATTTGGCTCCCATTCTAAAGGTTGGGGAAGTTCAGGACCCTGAATCTATTCTTGGCTTTTGCTTCCCGCTTCAACGTGTGACTTTGAATAGGTCAAATTTTGATGCCTGTGCATTTGGAGTAACTGGTCATGCTTAGGTTCCCATATATGCAAGATACATCCATTAATATCGGGTTAGGCAGTTTGTATGCAAATAAAAGCATTTTGTGCACACGGGGTCTCATTTTGATACTGTCACCTTCTGATGACGACTAATTCTTTGTCTGCTGCATCACACCAGAGAGCATGGACAGCTCTGTCCCTCACTTAGTAGATACCCTGATGACAGAGGTGAGTTCAGGCAAACCAGGGAAACCTCAAGAACACAAATCCCTTTTATCCCCTCACTGTGCACCAGGGAACATGCACACTAATGCAACAACACCATCCCATCCCTGCCCAGCTGACCTGCCTCAAACCATCTCCCTCCCTGTGAGAGGCTCCAGGCTTCAAAGGGTCCCCCCACCTTGCCCAGGGACCACTGTGGTGTTAATAAGACTCAGGTAAAAATGCCACTGTTGCAAAATACCAGCTCATTCAGACTAAACTGTTTCAGTGAAATTGCTGTTAAAAACAGAGTTTACAGTTTAAACAAAACACAGCAGAACAACAACAAAAACACCCCACAAAGAAAGAGCTGCAACAAGCAAAAAAAAAAAAAAACCAAAACAAACAAACAAATCAAAACCAAACCAAACAAAAAATTTCCAAGAACATAGGAAGTAGTGCTGTTTGAATTCCCTCTTGCAGCACTGCCTATTCAAGAGTCCTGTTCTGCCCAGCTTGGAGCAGCTCTGGGATGCAATACTCACACATCCTCTCCTTGCATTTTTACACAAAAGCATTTACAGTCAACACACACCAAATCCTGACTGGTTTTTTTTCCTTCTTGCAAGACAGCCCTCGTGTTTCCCGGCCAGACAGCAGGACAGCTCAGCCCTCTGCGTCAGCCAGCACCGCGAGCGTCAGACGCCAGCAGCACCGGGGGACAGGTGCGAGTGCAGCCACCCTTCTGAGATCAGTTCCAAAAGCTCGTGAGGTCACATAGGTGTCCCTGGGCGATAATGGTCAACATTAACTCTTGTTTCACAGGAACCTAGCCTCGTCTTCACAGCAAGGACAAGGCAAAATTTGTAGATGTGGGTTTGAAGACATCGTTCTTCTTGACCTCCAGTTCTGGAGACCCTCATTTTTCCGGCTGACTGCTGTATTTTCACAGCTGCTGAGCAAACTCCAGTTAAAATGAAGAGACTTTAGAGGATTCAACACTCTTAAAAAGTCAGCATTGGAGAAGCCTTGACCCTGGCAATTTCAGTCATAATTTTGCCTTTGAACAACCCTAGGGCTTCGACTTCATTGATAGTACTTAAAATTACAACACCCCCTGTTAAACCTGCCCAGAGCAGCAGAGTGAATGAATAAGGCCACTCTTGTTATCTGTTTGGGTCTTTTACCTAACACAGACCAAGACATAGTCCTGAATCAACTTCATTGAAAGCTGGAGTGGAAAAGCATTCCATCTTCACTTCAACATTTTTAGAGATGAAGAGGTCATCATAATCCTCAGCATCAGATACAGCTCCCATGGCTAATTAGCTTCACAGTTAAACCTCATTTTATTTCTGGTCAGAATGTGCCCACCTTTCATTTCCAAGCACTGGATCTTGCAGTACATTAAAAACTATTCTCCATCTAGATACCAGACAGATCAAATCACTCTTCAATTAATCAAATTCCTGCAGCCTCTGTTTGTAAGTCATCCCTTGTGAACATTCTCATGCTATTCTGACTTATCTCTCATATGTTTTTCCCCCCCAATATTTTTTTTCTAATTACAGGTATCAGAAACTACCACAGGTATTTTACCAGAGCTCTCACTAGTGCTAATTTCAGAGAAAACATATTCACCTTCCTACTTCTCCAAATTTCTGTCCCTGCCCTCCCAGAGACATAATTTGCTGTGCTCAGTTTCAAGCACAGAGCTCCCTGGGCTGGACTTGGCTGCTGGGGCAGCAGTTGCCCCATCACTCCCCTACCACAGGCACAAGGGATGGGAACACAGTGTTCAGGTCACATCCTGAGGGCTCTGCTTCACCTGACTAGAAAGTGAGTGGCCCTGCGCCTTTTCCTCCTTTCTGCTTCCCATAAAGAGGCCACCCTCTCAGTTCTCTGTGTCCAAATTCCTGCTTTTATAAGAAACACTCTTCATACCATTTCCCTGTGCTAATTCACTGAGCAGCTCAATGGCTCTCCATGAAATATCTGTCCTCATCTTCCTTCCCCTTCCTCCAGGTCACTTATGACTGAGCAGTAAACAGCCACGAGCTGACCTCAGACAGACCCCACTAAAAAGCCCCAAGAGGTGAACGAAGTGTCCTGAATTGCAGTTTGCTACTCTAGCAGACACATCATGGTCCCACTTGTAATTCTAAAGAATGGACTCAATTTCATAGATTAAGCTATTACTTTTCAAGACTGCCATAATAATGATACTTAACATTCCTGGAGCAATTTACATTTTCAAAGCACTGCAAAAATGTTAATTAACAGCATGCTTATACTAGCTTGGGAAAGCAGTCACCTCAAAACTGCTGCTCTGCTGCTTCATTCACATCCACTCATTCCAGACAAATATCAGAAATCATTTAACTCCCATGTTCCTGGTAATCTTTTATTCTACCAATTATTTGAGCTTCATTTAAGGTTCAGTAGCAAAGTGGAACTAAGGATATTAACATGAGCCTTATAAACTCATGTCATTCTGATTGTCTATGAAACGACCAAAGAAAAACTTGTATTACAAAAATCTCAGCCATCATTGAATATGTTGCACAATACCATGTACACCTATGTTTTTCAATTAAAAAATCATAAATTTAAAGAAGTCTGACTTGTAACTGCATCACAGCATTTCCAAAATTCACCCTATTTTCTCCTTGCACAATTCAGCTATAACAACCTTTGAAACGCAATGTAATAGTGCCTTATATTGGAGAGACTGGCACAAATCCACAAAGGATCATCTATTTATAAGAAGACACATCCGAAGGTACTGGCTGACACATTTTATGAAGAATAACACTCCTACTTTAGGGAATAAGCCAAATATTGGAGGTTGGGAAGACACTTTTCCTGCAGAAGCATTGATCTGTGGCTGCTTTGTGAGAGGTCTGGTGAGGCATTGGCCCTTGGACTTGGTCAGAAAGATAATGGATAAAACCAACCATAAATCTCAGCTACTGTGACAGCTTCCATTAGTTGGCACTTGCTAGGCTCATAGCTGGACCTGAACTTCATAAACCCTTTAAGGTATTTGGATCCAAGTGTTTCTATTCCTCAGGCTCTGTGAAGGCTGGCAGGGCTAAACAAGCACTTTAAGAAGTGATGGCACAAAAGTTGAAAATGAAATCACCAAAAAACGTCCCCTGCCACAGATCTGGGGAAGGTCTGCCAGTAACTCTTGAAGCCTAATTTCTTCCATCACTGAGAGCAATACACAACAGAAAGCCGCTTATGCAGTGCCCTGCTGAGCATCATCTGTTTACTGTGTATACTGCAATTTTTTTAAAATGTGTGGAAAATGAAAAACTATTTAAGTCCAAATGCTGAATTCGCAGACTCCAGCCTTCTGCCAGACAAGATGTTGATCTTTAAGCTTATCAACCTGAAAGACTTTTATATTTAAAGAAGTGGCTTTCTTGTGTTGCAGAGTCCAGGTGAGATGGAGCCCATCTGGAGCAGGAGTGGAGCAGGGTCAACAGGATCAGCCACAAGCAGAGCTGAGAACAACAGAGACTAAAGCAGCTTGGCCCACTTAAACCCAGCAAAGAAGAATGCAAGAGGGAATATGATCCTCCCAGAGGTATTTATAGGACAGCATTGGAGCCCAGCGCAGATAAATATGGCCAAGAATACATATAACCTAGAAATCAGCAAGGTTGGATTGGCACAAGATGGCTTCAAAGCAGGTTCCCAGCAGGAATATGGATTTTAAGAGGGCACTTGAAGTTCATGAACATGGTGTACAATGAGGTTTTCAGCAAGGGGAGGAAGACAGGGCAGCTGGCAGGGAGGTCTTTGCCCCTCCTTGGCTGGCATAGTGGCAGGCTGTGAAGATGGAGGGGGATTTTAATCTGACCCCTCTTTAAAAATGTGGTTCAGTTTTCCCCCTTATGGCCCAGCCACTGTCTAAACACATTCTCTCTGTTTTGAAACACAAATACTTTGAAGGAAGATTCACGTTGATGTTTCTCCCAAGATAATAACAGCTGCTCTCTATTAGTGTTTCTTACAGATTTACTGTTGCTAAATGCCCAGTCAGCTCAGCACAGGTTTGACAGGAAAAAGAACAAACAAGAAACTCAGGAATTTGATTAACGGGGGGCTAGAGCCTGCTGAGACTGCCAGCACCGGGGACTTTCATGCACACATGCAGGAGTAAACTTTACTTATGTAAAAGCTCTGCTGTCCTCAATCCTGTGCAGAGGGGGAAAAAAAATAGCTGCTGCATCTGTTGGCAGTATTTGCAGACTCTGGACAAAATTCAGGCAGCCAGCAGCAAAGCAGCCACGGCTGAGGATGTCATCTGCAGCAAGAGCATCTGCATCAGCCTTTTGCTGCATGAATGAAGCCAAGACCCAGCCATGACACTGTCCCTACCCATGGCACACTTCACCTCTGACTCAGGTCAAATGCCAAAGCATCACTTCAGTCTAGCAAGAACTCCCCAGGCAGGAGAGGATGCCAGCTGGATGGTACGTGACAGATGTCTGGGCACACAGGCAGTCACATCTACTTAAGTGCCTGCAAAATAAGGGATCTTCCACTCAGAGACACACTTTCATGCTAGGATTATTCTCTGTGCTTCCTCAGGAAGCAATTCCAAACGCCTGGATCTCAAAATCCCAAATATCCATTGCAGATGAGCTTGCTGCACAACAGGCTGCACTTGCAGAGAACATTTAAAACCACCAGGTTACTCCATCATGACTCTCCTTCAGAGAAGCCAGACTGGGACAAAACCAGGTTAACTGGGGACAATGCAAACCAAGAAAGAAGTGTATTTGGGATTTGTGCTGAGAAACTAAAGTATCACCTATTCAGTCTAGAAAGAGTTTTTTCTGGACAAGTGTCTGGGCAACATTATCTGATTTTTTTACCACTAGCCTGTGTTCCTTTCCACCATCCAGTCTGTCCCACTTCCCTAGGCAAGTTACAGTATAAGCACAAAACTGACTTTTCTGTCACATTCACAATGACCTAAAGAAAGCATGCTTGACTCCAGGCAGTCTAACTTATTCATAAGATACACTCACACCACATACCACAGCTATGATTTATTTATACAGCATTCTTGATCTGACACATTACCAGAATATGTTCCACTTAGCTCTGAAGCGTCTGTTTATTGGAAATCAATCCATATAATTGCCCTGTACATATCTATGGAAGTCACGATATCACGCACATTGAGAGATTTGTGTGTTTACATTAACACCTACACCATGGCCTAAGGCGGAAAAGAGAAGTAACCATGGCTAGGTACCACCAGTACCTGGTTTCTCCCACCTGAGGGACATGATGCTTTTCCTCAGTAGGAGCTCTGGGATGAGCTCACAATATGGATGGTTTGGCCATGCTCTGAAATGCTGTACAGGCACTGCTGGATCAGACCCATCCTCAACTGGGCCAGTGATGTAAACATTATATAATTACAGTATTACTTTACAAAACAAGTCTTTATACTATTGGCTTCACTGACCCTTTGCTTTTCCCAGTTGTTCTGTCTACACAACGTAGCTCTTGATGCTGTAAGAACAAGTAGGTCAGAGAAGATGGATGTACAATGAGGAAAAAAGACTGGGTTGGCATCACCCTTGAGTAAATCCTCCATTAAACCAGGGAGATTGCCTAGAACATGCACCATGATGACTCAGGGGCAGTATCTGACCCCGACAGGCCCCTTTGGGCACACTAGGCATGCCTATCTTCCCCCCTTCCTCAGGCTCACCAGCAGTGCTGGTGCTGGCAGAAAAGGATTGTCTCATGAACAGTCTCCAAACACCTGCAACTGCACGTCTGGTAGTTACAGGGTTTTGTGAAACAGAGCTTGAGAAACCCTAAATACTTTTGTTATCTTCATGGGCTTGTAAAACACAACAATTAAACAGGAAAGTAGATGCTTTCTATCATCCTGCTAGAGAGTTATTTTTATCAGAGTTCCAGGAAAGTTTCCCATGTGTTTCTCCTTTTACATCTTGCAACATAAAAGTCTCTTTGGCTGCATTAGGAATGAAGTCGTGCTTCTTCTCCTCCAGACAATTTTTTCGAACTTCCCTAACAGTCAGTACAGAAGCAATGGCAAATATATTCAGAAACCCTGTTAGATATTTGAAAGAACAATAGGGGGAAAACTTTGCAGATGCTCAGCAGCATCAGAACCTGAGCAGGTGGTCCTGATCTCACAGGGAAAACCCCGAAATTAAGAACATGTGTATCCTCTGGTTCAGTGTGCCCCTGCTCTGCCAACATGATCTAGAAGTGTCACACATGACATTTAGGAGGACTGTCAGGGCTCGAAACTACTATCAGATTGTAATGAGTGGGCCACCACAAACCTGCTAACTTGTACCAGTAGCACCAGCAGAAAGATGCTTTTTCCAAGATGCATTCAGGGATGGTATGGGGAAGGGGCCATGTTCTCTGAACACTGGTGTTTTCTTCCAGTAAACCTGTGACATGCCTGAGAGTCCTGGAAAAATAATCACCCTCATTTTTTCATAAAGTTGTGGATATGTTTATCACAGCAATGAGGCCTGCCAAGACCACAGAGAGAACAGAGCTGAACTTGGCAAAAAGCAGCTCATATCAAGCTCCTCTTTTACCATGTCATTAGGAGGTTGGCTCTGCAACACAGAGAGCATCCAGCAATCAGCACGAGATGGGATGATAGGTAGGAGAGCAGCAGCTGGTATCAGAGAGGTTTGAGTACTCTGAGATCTTTCAGTCCTGAGCCATCACATCCATAGCAAAGGATTTTCAGCTGCTGTCACACCTCCTCCTGGATGGGCTTGTGGTGCTGGCCTGATGGAGAAGCCAGGAAGCTCAAGGGCCTTTCATCCTCAACTGCCCAAGCACCATGGAATGAACAACTCATTTATGTAGTCTTGAACCCTTCTGGCTCTTTCCACAGGCAGAGCTTTCTCCACAGTCACCTGAAACCACGAACCACTACTGAACAAAATGTCCATGTCAACTGAGTTATGGTTTCACCCACCAAGGACAGGACCAAGGAACCTAAACACCACTAAACCCACTCTGAATCACCAAGGCTCAGGGCTGCAAAAAATTATTATATTATGTATATCACAGTGCCTTGGCTTGGCCTCATATGGGGTCAGCCAGAGACTTTTACCCTGTGTTTGCTCCTGTCCTTCTCAAGGAAAAAAAAAAAAAAATCCTTAAAATGATTAGTTGTCCTTAGCGGTAATTAATTATCCCCAAGTAGTGAACTGGAATGACAGTGATATTTCTACTTGAATCCTCAGGGGAAAATCGGGTTGTCTTGCTATGCTCTCTAAACCTGACATAAAGTTAAAAATAGGAAGTTTAATATGCAGTCTGCAGGACTTTTTCTGCCTGTAAGGCAATCCCAAGGGATGTCTCAGTTCAACTGCAAGCTCACAAAGTCCCACTGTCCTAGAGAAGGCAGTGACATTTATTTCCCTCTTAGGCAGCTCAGGCTCAGTGAAACACTAGCAAGAACTAAAGAACTTGTCAATTAATACAACTGAAGATAATTTACAGGAAAAGCTTTTAAACATGTTAATCTCCAGTGAAGCCTGCTTATAGCTACGTGACAGAAACAGCATGAGGAAAAGAGGAGGTTTTGGCTTCTAGTGCCTGGGAGCAGATGTCATACCTACAGATGAGCGGCAAATGGGTGGGCAAGGACAAACACAAATTCAGGTTTCTGCTGTATAAGTAGCTGTGATGGGTTGGAAGCTGTAACTTGGGGAGCAAACTGGGTTTGTCTTAAGGTGATTTTCCAGCTATGGTTTTTGGTCTTGATATATATCCATGCTCATTACCTTTCCCACAGTGATCAAAAATCAACACTATTGAACAAATATTTTGGTTAATTCATATCAGCTCTTCATTCAAAGTTAAAAGTTGTTACAAGCTCCTTTTATCTGCTTTTTTTTTGTTAAAAAAAAAAAAAAGAGTCTGAAATCCCCTATTTTCCTCTGTTTCATTAATGAAGCAATATCTTGGAGTAAGAACAAGAAAATCCCCAAAGGATTAGTCTAATTTCTCTCCCTGCTGAAGTGACAGTGCATTTCCCTAGCACAATTCTAATGAGAAAGCAACCACTGAAAGTGAACCAAGCCTTCACTCAGCATTGAATCCCAGTGTGCTGTAAAAGCCAGCCTGGTTGTCAGGTGTTCTTTAAAGAACTAGGAGTTTATTTAGGCAAGATCTATTTTCAGAAAAGAGGAAAACAACTCTCTTTTTCTAGATCATCTTCAGTAACGGCACCTCTGTCTCCCTGGTGTTTGCACAGTTCTGCCAGAGAAACCCAAACTCTGCCCTGGGCAGGCTCCCCAAGTGCAGATCAGTGGCACCACAACCCCCAACTCCTTTTGGCTCACATCTGGCAGGGTTCGTCACAACTGGCACGACTTTTGGCTTGACTTAGCAGATCCACAAAAATCTGACCTGTCAGCCCGACCTTCTACAGCACCATGTTGATTTGGTAAGCCCTCCCAGAACATGGAACAACAAGAAACAGTGCAAAGACACCCAGCTGAGGTTTGGAAACCCTCTAGCAGCCAGGGTCTTTTATTTTGCTTGGAGGGGCATTTTGGTGGGTTTTTGTTTGTTTAATGGTTTTTTCTATTATTCACAGTATCCTATATTCCCATTACTCTCAACCACAGCATAACAGTTCTTTAGGGCAATTATACAAATTGTTTCCATAACTCTGTAGGTTTATACCTGTAGTCACTCCAGGTAAAAATTCTTCCGACTCCTTTAAGCAAAAGATCTCCCCAGCACAGGTATGCAAATACTTCTCCCATCCAGCTTTCCCTAGTCCACTCCTAGCTGTGGCAAGGGTGTCGCTACAAGCTGTCTAACACTGATCACCTCTGTGGTATCTGCAGCAGCTCTGTTTTGTCAGAGAGAAGAAACATTGCCACGCTTTTTGCTCCTGCCACAGGAGAAAAACGCGGCTGGCTCTGCACGGTCTGGTTAAAAGCCTGCCTGCTAGGCAGCAGGCTCGGAGCAGGCTGGGTTTAAGCTCAGCAGGCAGTTTGCAATGTTTATTTCCCCGGGAGGGTGGGACCCCGGCCCTGCTGCAGCACCCCGTGTGAGAGCATCCAGCAACCTGCTGTCCCATCTGCCGCTTCCCTCGGGTGCCCTGGAGCTGCTCCAGTCGCCCACGGCCAGCCCAGCACGCGCCTCGGCCGCGCTGCAGGGGCAAACGCACCATTATGGAACAGCAAAACTGAGCACTGGGGAGCCACCGCAAACACAGACCCCCAGCCATGTTCCAGTGCTTCCCTCTCTCTGCCCTCACCTTGCTCAGCTTCCAGATGCGTTACTGGGAAGCCTGCACGCCAAGGTGGCTGCAGCCTCTTGGGGCAGAAGGTGACGCCTCCTGCACGCATCAATCAGCCCCACTGTCTGCCTTGTGCTGCCCTGTCCTCTGCATTCACCCCCTTTCTGGAAACGCGGGGTTAGACTTTACCTGTGCTTTCAGACTTGGTATTTAACCCCTAAAATGAAAGCTGTGGTGGGAAGCACAAGACTTGAGCTGAACTTTACTGCCTAATGTATGATAAATGAATTGTCTGTGCAACCCTGCTAGTTTCATGTGAAAACAGCACTACGCTCACAGCCAGCTTGGCTGGCTTTATTTAATCTGCTTAATGAATTGATGTGTAACAGCACTTTTGTGCCCATAGATGAGAAATAAATCTCTTACTAATCAAAAAGCTTACAAGCCCCCCAAGCTTTTTAATACGTGCCTTTCCAGAGCCATCATACAGCCACCACTAAAACCCTTGCAAGTGATCAATAAGTGGCTTTTGTTTTTGTTTCAGTTACATGTTAAGGCAGTAAACATAAGAGCAGAAGAGAAAAAAGATCAATTTTACAAAAGGAAGTGGCTTATATTATGCTTAAATAGCTCCGCTTGTGATACAAACACCCGGGCAGTGCAAAAGCTATGTCTTAGTGCAAATGGCACTCTGCTCTTAGATCCAAGTAATTTAGGCTACACAGCACAAATGCAAATAAAAATGCAGGGCCACCTTTTGGTTGGTGGCATCCTGTAACAGAGGCAGAGAGATCTGCATTCCAGAAATAAACACTCAGCACCTTGACCATACGCAGCCTGGAAACCTCAAATAAATAATCAAATTCCAGCCCAGATTTCAAATTCACTGAGCCCCCAGGACCCCAAAGTCCCTGCATCTGGTCCTGGAGGTGCCTTACATTCTCACAGACTTTTGTAGAGAGAATGACAACAAACCTCTTGCACAGCTCAGAGCAGTGGCTACTTTTGAAAACCTGGTTGCAAGACACTCACTGCAGGTCACTGCCCACACAGGAGCTCAGCAGAATGAAATCCCTGAACCAGCCAGACGCTGCTTTTGTCCCTCATAAGCACAACAGCAGCACTGCATCGTTTACTACAGATTTCCTGCAGCCACTGCCAAATATGGCACTTTGGGGACATTTATTTTAAGCGTCATTGTTCTCTGTGCACTAACATATGCTCCAGTCAAACCCTTTATTCATCACTGCCAGATATGATGAGCCTTGTTACAGTCCCAATTAAAGAGTCTTGAAAGCACTGCCTTAATTTATAACCAGGAGAAGAAAAACAGATTTTAATAAATATGAGGAACCTGAAACCAGTCAAAATCCTTTTCCTGATAAGCATATCTGACTTGGCTTTTAGGCTCTTCAAGAAAACACCAAGTCCCTCGTGGGACTGTGCCAAGCAGCTGAGATGGGACATGGACAGCCCCTATTGCAACTCTCCCTGGAAGAGACATGAAGTCCCCCTGGATTCACAGGGCATCCTCACCATTCTTCATGTCTGCAAGGGGAAGCTTTATCAAGCCATCTTTTCTTGAGGACAGATGAGCTTGCTGATGTTTGTATGGCAGTAAATCCTCAACAGAGGCAATACCATTTTCAATTGCTTGAAGCATCAAAGCTCCAGGCAATCGAAGTTATTTTATCAGCTAGACTAAAATTACCACAAAAAACTGAAGCACAGGACAGCCTCCCTTTCCCAGAGCAGCCTCCAGCACTTTTAAGTTCAACAACATTAAGTCTTCCTGAAAAACTCACATTCACAGGATCCAAGTGCCTCACCTCAGGTCAGTTGGCAAATTTCACTGATGGCCCTGGGACTCATCACCCTGAGTGACAGGTCCAAATTCTGTACACAATTCCATTTGTGTGCACATGAAAAGCCCCATAAACCACCACAGCTAATATCAGCCTAAGGGAGGGAGATCTAGTTAATAGCACATTAAAAAGTTAAATTCCATTATTAATGGAAATACCTCCAGCAGAGCAATTATGTAGCACCCTCAGGGAAAGCTGCCAGAAGACAGAGCACAAGCAGAAGCAGAGCTGGCACTACGGTGTCTGAATATGGACTGGCTGAGCTGCTGCCACCCTGCACCTACTGCTACCTCCCCAGGTAGAAAATATGATTGCAAACATCATTTGCATAGCTAATGACTGATCTGCAGCAGCATGCTAATGAAAGGCCTTGTGTAGAGGAAGAAAAAGAGACATTTGGTGCTTACAGAATTAAAATTCTCCACTCTGGGGGAATGTGGGATAAATAAACCAATTTCATGCAGAAGCCTAAGTGCTGAGAAAGAAAAATTCCAGAGTAGAGGCTGAAAAACGATTTGGGGTTAATTAACATCCAGGAGTCAAAGCTTGCCTGACAGTGTGAGCAGGGGAGATGGCACATGTTAAGCCCTGAGTTAAGCCAGAGCACTGCACGGCAGCCCTCTACTACCTGCCAAGTCCTGCACTGAAGCAGCAGACACATGGAAATCCTAAGCAATTCTTTATTCAATATTCGTCTTTAGTGGAGAAAAGGGAGACAGCGGACATATCTAGTGGGACATTTAAATGGTACTTTCCATGTTCCTTTCACAATGAAATGTTTTTAGAACTAGTGATTGGTGACACCACATGTTTCCCCTTCTCTTCCATCTTTCTTGGGTGTCTAGGCAAAACCAAAGTCTCCATAATCAGGTGCTAAAAGCATAAATTCCCACTATTGAACTAGAAAAAAGAAAAGTGATGGCTAAATGGGACAATGACAGATCAAGAAATAGCTGGCATTAAGTAGTTGTCACAAAACCCCTCTGAGCAAGGTATAATAAAAGCTGGCTTTGCAGTTGTTTGATTTTCACACTAATGAACAAATTAAAGTTTATTTCTATCATCTTTAACATTCGTAGTGGCAGGCAGCTGAGGAAGCATTTGAGTTTTCAATGCATCAGCTTATAAGCATGTATGCAATTTTTATGGCTAAGCATTATGTCTCCTGCTGTTACTTGTGATCCAGACCAGCTCTGTGTTTTTCTTCTCTCGATGTGAAGAGTCTAGCTTTAAGGAGATTTTGTTGAGCAGGTTGTGAAGAAAATTGAAATAACCACAGCAAATTAATTGGCAGAGACAGAAAAGCTTCCTGGGGTGTTACAAAACGATGAAGTGACTACAAAACTTCCTAGAGGACGATAAAGATGTACATACGTGACCAGGTATTCCTCAGCCTTGAATCCTATAAAGGTGGTCATGAAAGCTGCAGTCCTGCAGGTTTTCAGTCTGACCTTAGAGTAAGTGCAAAAATTAAGAGGTGGCCATGGAGAAACCTGTCAGTCAGGAGAACCACCACCATCCTGCTTTGGATCATGACTCCCATTGCGCAGCAGCCCTTGGAGTCACCTGGCACCCACTTTGCTGACGTGCAAGCACTGATCTCTGACCCGACAATGTTTCCCTGAAATAGCAACAACATCAGGAATGTGCGATCAGGGGGATTCATGTCTCTGCTTCTCTCAAGATGACCCCCGAAATGCTTAGCTCGTGATGTTATTAGCATCAGCAAGCAAGGAAGCTAGCCAAGAGCAAAATGTATTTTATCTTTCCATCAGCAGTTGAAGTGGGCCAGCATTCAACAGCACAGTGTGCCAGTATTTCTTCGAACACCAAATCCACCCTCCAAACTCTGGCTGCAGAGGGAACAGGCTGAATGCCGCAGCTTCTACAGTTCAACTTCAAGCACTGCTCAAGGCAGTAACCAGATATTGCCTCTACATTACATGCACAGATAAAGTCTTCCTTCTCTGGGCCAATTTTCATCAAGAACAGGCTACTCGAGCCAAATTCAGACAAACCAGAAGGGAGCCTGAACCTGCCCAAGTCTCTCTGCAGTGGTTTAACCCAGATGAACACACATCAGGCCAGTCCCAGCTACGTGCAGGGTTTGCAATCTGGAGAGATAAAAGCACAAGTTCACTGCTTCAGAAAGCTAATCTGCTCTTCAGAAGAAATCATCCAATAAAGAAACAAGCAATCTTCATAAAAAGAGATGAAATTGGTATTTTTGGGTTTTGTTCCAACCCATGGGTTGGCACAGGATATGGAAAGGAGTCCTCTAGGTATGTGGATGCACCAGTGAGACCATGACCATCTTTCACCAACAGACTGATCCAGATGATGCTTCTGCTGAGCAATTCTGTGCACAGACCACCAACCCCACCTATACCTGGTCCCTATGGAGCTGTGCAAGTGAGGAGAGGATGTTCTGTGGAACTTATCTCCCATAGCTGTAAGGCCTTCAAACCAACTGGCACCCTTTAATATAGCTCAACCACACCTGGCAACTATTACGCTGGTAACACCCTCCTCACAAAAGCCCTGACACATTTACTGGCCTGGAGCAAACCCAAGCAGCAGTCCAGCACCCAGGAGATACTCCCGCTGCAGGACACAGATGTCCTGTGCCTGGCAGCTTGCATCAGCCCAAGCAGAGGGGCAGCGTTTCACACGCACACCCAAGGAGAAGCGGGAGAGTCCTCCACAGGTTACATGCTCTAAGAAGCCTGTGGAGGCAGCCCTCAGGCACTGCACACTTCAGCCACAATGAGCTTTAAACACACACGAGAAGTGCTGGTGCTCGGCAGCTACAGGCCATATATCATGCACTAAATGACTTTTTGTCTCAACAGAACTGTCACTTTATGTTGTAAGAGCGAAAGAGCTAGGTAATGCAGGTCTTTTTGAGTGCTTATAGTCTGCAACAAAGATCCATGTTTACGAACCCAAGATCCTGAACAAAACATAGCGTAACCACCCTGTCCATTCCCCAAGAAAAACAAAGAAATTTTAATTTCTGTAAAAAGTACTGAAAGCTTTTCATATAGGAGGGTTATTTCGTTTAGAAAGCCTGCTTTTAGCTTTTCCAGACTTCTCAGCTATAGTACATTTTTCTTTAATTAGTTTAGCTCAACCAGCAAAGAGCAGGAGTTGAGCAACAAGGGTCTGCACATAAAAGCATTTGGAATCTCTGGCTGGGTAATACAGTCTAAATATACACTGCAATCTGCCTGTCAGACTTATTAGAGGGCAGCATTGTGTTCTGTATACTACATTACTATTACTGTGTTTTCCAGGAGAATGAGTTATCCACTGATAGTGATTTCATGTGGGTAAATGAGGCTGCTAGGTTTGGTTCATTAGCATCTTTTCTGCAGCCACCAGCATTTAAATTAGAGATTCTCCTGGACCATACAAAGGAGCAAGTGTTTACTCAAGTGTTTCACCAGCTTGTCAACACAAAGACCTCTCCTACATCCCACACTCCTGCCTTTGCTGGCGCTTGTGGAAGCTACAGAAACAGGTACCTCAGAACTAAGCAGCTCCTCACAGAGATGGAACTCAGTCCCCACATTTCATGTCAGGAGACATTCTGATACAACCTTTGAAGCAGACCAAAACGAATACCAAGTATTTTTGGGGTGCAGGTTGCCATGCTAACTGCCCTGTGAGCACTTCTGGGATTTCCCACCAAAACCTCACAATCACTTCTGCCCTCAGACCCAGTCAAGGGGCTGGCACAGCTCCTGCTGCCCTACCTAGAGCCCTTTTGGTCAACAGTGCAGGGCTATGGGGAAGCCACTCAGGGCCCAAGAAGCACAGTGCTGGGATGCTCAGGGCTGACATGACCTTGGTAGCCTTCTGAACCACCAGCCTCCCTCCAGCATCCAAGCTTGGCTATTTCTACTGCCCCAAAACCCACCACAGCCAACAGCACAAGGTGAGATGCAGGCAGTGCTCAGCATATGAAACACTGCAGCAAACTCAAAGCAAATAGAGGGACAAAGAAAAATGGTTTCATCTCCTCTGATGGCTTGGCTGGCAGTAGGGAGAAGAAAGGGAAGATCCTTCTGCTCAGGTTTTGTCCCCATCTCCGGGACTTCCTCCATGTTGAGTCATTCACACTTGCATGCTGCAACACTGAAGTCAGTGACAGGACTGGGTAGGGAGAAGGGAGAACTTTGTGACAGGATATGACACGGTGCAAAACCACATGTGAGATCAGACAGGCTGCTGGTGGGAACAGGAACGTGGGCATATGGCAAAATCCAGCTCCTGGAATGATTTATTAGACAAAAATAATTTTAAAGGTTGCTTTAAATTCAGCGCTTTAATGCCCTTCTGCCCCATTAGAGAGGCAGTTAGTTGGCTATCGTACTAGGTTAGAAAACTGAATTCTTTTCACATACAGAACATGTGAAATACTGCTGGTTGCAACTCAACAGACCACTTCCACGATGCCTTTTAAAAGGCAGAATGTGTTTGGGTAAGTACCTGGTGTATTCTCAAGGAAAGTTTATTTCACCAGTGGTCCTCATGTTATCAGCTAATTATAGAAGCACTGCAGCTACCTGTGGTGTTGTGGCAATTGTGGCTGGTGTGCACAAAGGAGCAATAGCCAGAAAACTGCTTTTCGCTACCACTTCACAGGGAAGGTTCTCAGAGCACTGCAGTTATTTGCACCTTCACAACTCCACAATTTATCAGTCATTTCACAGTTACGGAAATCGAGGCAGAGATTAAGAGAGACAAGCATGACAGACTCAGGAGAACTCCCCTTTCCCAGAGGGGAATTCATTCCTGCTTGGACAGAGCACTAAGTCAGCTCTCAAATTCCACTAGCCTCAAAGAGCTGGGCTACAAATTACAGGCAAATCAGTTGGTCTTTAATTCTAAAAAATGCCTTCGACTAGACAGAGAACCCCTATACTTAAAGGTTTAAGCTTTAGAAACTACTTCAGGGGCAAGACAGGTAGACCTTGTACAGCAGGTCCATTTTCTAATGAGGCAATAATTAAACATCTAATTTTCTAATCATGCTTTTGATCTGGTGAGCAGTGCTCAGGGTAAAAGCACCGTCAAACCTACAGATGCAAAATAAGACCTGCTTAGCATGGACAGCGGACAGCAGTTCTTCAATTCTGTCAGCAGCAGTGAGGACAGGTGTCTGTTCTGTATCATGCTTCTAGCTCAAGGATCCACCTTCTCCAACAGATTTAGATCTTCTCCAAGAACACTTGGCTTCAGCTCCAGGCTGAATCCTGAGTTTTCCAAAAATTACAGCACTGATTAGATTTATGAGATGATTAAGAGGCTTTCCAAGTCCAAAATTCAGGTAGTTACGCTATAACAGGCTGTTCCACTACAAACCCCTGAAGGCAAAGCCAGTTTCAGGTCTCGTTTCCAAGAACAGCGTGTACTCTGAAGATACACTGCACACTGCAAGGTGTGCCTGCCACAGCACCTTCAGGAAGTCACACCTACAGTCACACGCAACCAGCTGCTGTGGGGCTGATGAACCTGACCTTTGCAGCTCCTACATGGCTGCAATAACTGCAGCACCTCTGACTCCAGCCTCTAAACATTATCTGTGGAGTGTCCAAAGCAAAGCTCAGCCAGCACCTGCAGCAGGGACTGGCTCACACAACTGGACCATCACAGCCACAGCAAGACATGCCCTCACACAGCACCAGGAGCCTGCCTGGGGTCTATCAGAGCGAGACAAGTGAGCCTCAAAGCACCGAGCTAGAGAAGCATAGCAGGTTATCAAGGACTCAGTAAAACTCAGCACAGACCCCAAACCCAGCCTGAAAAACCCTTTGTGGCCCTAGCCAGGCCTATGAGCTGCTGCTGCCGCCATGAGAGGCAGCTGTGATGGAATAAACTGAGGTGTGTCATCATGATGATGCAGGGTAAACATGCCCTGCAGACCCTCAGCGGCAGCAGAAAACCCTCCTTTGGCTGCAAATGGCTCTGAAAAAGCAATTCATTTTCCCAGAGTTATTAGGAAAGTGAGTACTTGTATGCACAGTTACAACAGTGCTGTAGACACTGCACTCAGAATGAGGGAAAGGCAAAGTTGAAGAGGGATTTGTTTGCAGTTGTAATTGTTCTCTGCCCTGACATTGCTCAAGCAGCTACAATTATTAATCTGTAAATTCAACATCAAAAGCTCAGATAACTAAATACAGGCAAGGTCAGATGGAAAAAATAATCTAATTTTTTACGTTACATTAATTTTTTTCCAGCTGAGATGGTTTTCTTTCTGAGCTGATATTAAGAGCATACATTTTTTAAGCAAGTCCCACTGGCCACACATGCCATCAGCAGAGCACAGCATAGCAAAAAGTAATTGAAGTAATTGTTTTTAAGGACAAAGTATATTCACTTTAGCCAAGATAGCAGTTTGCATAGCTGAAAAGAAATCAGATATGAAATTCCACGCTGAATTAATTTCCCTGCTACAGGCAATTCTTTAGATTCTTTTCTGTGACGAGAGATGCTCCAGTTTAGAAGGGAGGTGAGCCCGGGATATCACTACCTGTGTTATGGATCAAAGTAGCTTGGTGGAAAAAAGCCCTATTGATGCTAAAGTCTGCCCACAGGGAAAAAGCTGAAAAAGACAGACTCCAAGACCTATGTTCAACTACAGTGATGACAGGAAAATATTCTTAGCCTGGAGACAAAAATAAATTAATATAATTACTTCAAATAACAAGAAAAAGTCTGTTAGAAAACAGAAATTTGTGTCTCTGTCATCTAAAGCAAAACAGTTTAATCTCTCCTACATTCTAGTTCAAATGAAAAGTGAAAAAAAGGAAAGAAAGGAAAAGGTAAGTGGAAAAAAAAATTGAATCGCCTCTTCCTCACAAATCCTAAAACTAGAAACTGTTTCAAAACATTAAAAGCTTTTCAAGGAGCACAGCATCTGGGACCATTTCACACTGAAATCACATTAGCACATCTCTTTCATAGTGCAGCCAGGTTGGTTCTCACTTCTTTAATAACTGAGCTGTAAAACCTTTTCTATCCACCAAATAAGCAAGTTTGTGCTGTTACAGAAAGATAACACTATAAGGACAACAAATCTGTCTTGTGATTTACTCCACACTGGCAGAACCCCACCAGGGATGAGTTAAACAAGATCATTTTTCCACCTTTTCCAAAACGAGGACTCAGGTATTTTCAAAATCCTTTTCCATTCATCTCTGCTCACAGCATGTGCAGCCTGTGAAAAAGTTCCCTTTCTCATGTTCTGCAGTTAATTTTCTTTCAGGCGGACAGCAGAAAACAACAGACCCAGGAGAACCTTGTGCTTGGTCTGCAGGGAACTGCAGCACCACGTTCCAGAAGTGGCCTCGGCAGACTTGGTGTGTTGCTGCACTGATTCATTGTCCTGTCAATGAATGCAACTGGATGTTTATTAACAGTGAAAACATTTTATCTTCTACGCCAAGAACTGTCTTTCTGAACAAGAGAGAAGCACGAAGAAGCAGCTGAGATATTAATATGCTCAAAATAAAAATAGATAGCTGGCATCATGGTATTTGATTTAATGATTAGCACATGAGGAGTATGAAATTTAACATGAAATGTGAACTGTCACAACTCCAATTTGTTTAGATTTCTCCATTCTGAGCATAAAGATGGGCTGTTTAAATCAGTATCCTGTTTCTGCAGGATATTAGCAGACAGAGGGAACGGTATCTAGGTACACACCACATATCAGCTACCTGCCTCCATATTCTTACATTCACTGGCCATTTTACACTTTTTAGAGTTTCCTGAACCAATGAGTCTACAATTTGATAACACTCAGGGAACTCAGTGCTCGCTAATCCCACTCACCTCTCCTTTGACAAGTGCAGCTACCCTGGGATGGATACAGCCACCACCACATCACCTCCCACAGGTGAGTCCATACTCTCTGCAGGGTAGCTATGGGGAATTTCCTTCCTGAGCCACTTCCCAGAACAATCTCAGGCCAGGATCTCATGTCCAAAATCACCTGCAGTATCAATTATTTAGAAGCACAGCAAAGATGTGGGACACAGGAGTGAAGGTTCTGGGCACAGTCAGCACAGGTCTGCAGCAAGAGCCTGCTCAGAGACACCCACTCTACCTGGGGGACTACAAACCTGCATCGCCCCAAAGCCACCTGCTCTGATGACAGGACACACATCCTTGGAGCCAACAGCTGCTCCAGCAACAGGAGTTCTCTGAACCTCAGTGCTGGGTGGCTTTGTGACATCAAACACACAGCAGTTTTAAGACTGAACCCCAGGAACAAATGCTCCAGCCTCCTGCTGAAGACAGGCAGAATCCCAGTGTCAGCTGTGTCTGACCAGCCCCCGAGCACGTCTTGTACACAACACTCAGCCTCCATCCTGCTCCAGTAGGAAACAGCCCAAAAATCTGATCTCAAACCTTAAACATAGCAAAAATACAGCTCTTGAAGGCAACCTGGATCATTTACTCTAAGTCACTTTTGAGGTGACTGAAATAACATCTACCCTGCAATGAATTCACACCTCACTGCCAACAGGGTGTCAGAGACTTGCTCATGGGCACTGAATACTTTCTCCCAAGCAGACAGGAGCCATCTCTCATAAATCATCATACACTAGAGGCACCATCTGCAATAACAAATGAGACCTCTGAGGCATCCTTAAAGTCTTGGGTTTGCTACATTAAGTTTAAAGCTTGTAGATGTGTCTTTGGTAGAAGAAAATATTCCAACAGCATACTACTGTGCATGTCACTATTCAGGGAATGAAGAGGTCCTGCCACGCTGCTCTAATTAACAGAGACTCAGTATCTCCAGCCCACGGCCATTTGGGCAATTGAGGCTGCCCTCTCCACTACTGCTTTGGACATTTAGGGCACATTCAGATGAAGCAGACTTACAGCACAGAAAAAACAGTATAAAGCAAAAGGATAAAAAGTGCTGTTTCTGATTACCATCTGCACAAAACTACAATTTAAAGCATCAGTTCCTAACCACCCACAACCTGAGACTGTTTTCCAAAAGACATCTTCCCTTTTACAGGTACAGTGTGTGCTTGGCAACACCTGCAGTTACTCTCAAGGGCTCTGACTTGCAAGTGCACCTCAGTAGTAGCATTGACAAGGGCCATATTTCACTCTGTGTGTTTTTACTGATTAACAGCTACATTACAGCAGAGTGCAGAAGGCAGACATATCTGTAATACAGAATATCCAATAACACAGAATATACCAATAATACAGAACGAAGAGACCTGCCCATTGTGGGACATTCAGACTTACAGAGAATCTTCTGAGCTCATCACATCTCAGTTCTGCCCAATTGAGGTAGGAGGGTCAAAATTAAAGGGGGAAAAAAAATCCATGCAATTTTGAACACTTGTTTTGTCTGGTAACAACATTAACAGTATTTGCAGTTATCGAGTGTAACAACTCCCATCTTCATTCCCATTGCATTGTGGCACAGGAAGAGAATTAAAGAAGTCACATTTGCCAGCAGTCCATATTGAAATCACATGGCTGCTGTATAAACTTTCAATTATGGAGGATAGAGGCTGAGCGTGGAGGAGATAATCCTTATAAGAACTGCTTCAAAGGTAGAGTATGGATGAGATTTCAGAAAGGCTAACTTAGAAGCTGTGTGATGTGTCTGTTGTTTCGATATCAAGGTCATTCATAACGCTTAGACATGGTTTTCACAAAGGAAGCCTTTTAAAAATATTTTCTTTATTTGTTTCTACAAGTCAGCTGATTCTAGTTATAAAAATCCCATTAATTGAGTGTCACACAAATCATCAAAGAATTCCCTCACTTTTCAAAGAATGAGACAAACAAGGCACAAGACAAACAAGGAACCCTGTTTACACCAAGCTGAGGAAACCCTAAGCTCAAGCCCAACACAAACAGACTTGAATAATTTCAACTTTCAGTGAAAGTATGCCTGAATAGCTTTGCATTTACTCCCCTGCCTCAAGGCTGTGCACTCAGTAGATGCTGTGGCTTAGCGGACTTTCTCACTATGCACTGCACTGACATGTGCATACAGGTGAGCTGAAGCTACATATTTTGGGAATAATGCACTATTCCGTCATTGTGAAATCTGGCTTTAGCTATTAACTATGCATGGTGCTTTCATAATGCATGTACTTGGGAGGAATTTTCATCCCCACAAGCTCTCTGCACTGACAGTTTTCAAACCTTGCATGGAGTATTCTTCAGAGTGGCAAGACAACAATGGATTGGCCTGCTGTCCTACCACACCCAGGACAAGAGGAAAATTTCAGGGCTTCTGGAGCTCTCTGGCAAATATCCCTAGGGACTAATAGTGCTCCACTGCATACAGCCACATTTGAGCAATTCCCTGGAAGGTAACACCTCTTTCATTCAAACATATCTATCTCAGCTAACAAGTGCTCCACCAGGGAACCCTGTGGGGCACAGAGAACATCGACTTTGTGCAGTGATGTTCCACCAACTGTTAGAGCGAGATGTAGAGATTAGTACATGAAAGGTTTTCTACTGAGTTTCTCACTGGAAACCAGCAGCAAAGAATGGATACCCAAGGAAAAAGGTTGAAGCAAATCAACCTCAGATTCGTTTCCTCTCTGTCTCTCATATGGTTAATTTGTTTTATCTGTCTATGCAGTAGAAGGCTACAACACACCAGAAAAACCAGAATTGCTCATTTCTGAAACTCCACTCCTCAACGGTGCTACATGCTGGCAAACAGTCACACAACAGGAACAGGGAGAAATAATGGGTTTTAATGTATTTGTGAATGGCAAATAGAGAAGAAATGGAACAACTCTCAGTATTTGCTTGAGTCAATGATATCTCAGATAAAAGATAAAGTTGAGATTTTACTCTTGTTCTTTAACAATCATCAAGAATGGGTAGAGAAAAAAACCTGAGATACTACAGGGGATTTCAGCACGGTAAAACTGGAGGTCCCACATGGCTGCCACTGAAATGCCCTCCAAACATTATCACCACCACCTAGATGACAATGTACTAATTCAGAAATGCTGTGTCCAACAATTAGCCACTTGGAAGCACAGGATTAAACACATCACCCTGGAGAAAGGGAAAGGTGATGACAAGGGATGAAAAACAAGCAACTATAAGTATAATGAAGGAAGGTCCAGAGGCAAATTTAGCTGGTAAAATTAGGAACCAGATAGGTGGGGTTTAAGGCAATTGAAGATTATTCCACTGCTCTTTCAATCAGTTCCACATGGTAGGGGTCAAAAAAATGATAAGATCTTTTTAATGCTTTTCATTGCAGAGTGGCAGTAGTTAAGTGGTGTCTGCATGTGTTGCATCATCAGTTCCACACTCCTTATTCTACTACCAACTAAGCAGAATCTGAAAGTGCAGCTAATTAAACAGAACCTAAATTCAGCAGGTTCGGATGACTTGCACCACAGTTTTAAAAGAACATCCTGAAACACTCTATTATTGATATCAATTTTAAATATGTTGGGTACATGGAAGTCACAGTAGCTGGAAAAAAACCTTCTGATGTGCCAAGTATTTTAAGAATTAAATAGAAAATCCTAAGAAGGATCTCCAATAAACGAGTGTGATAAAATTAATCTGCATAAATTGGAAATTCTCCAGAACACACAGTACCTAGTATAATAGATTTTTTAAAAGTATAAAGTAATACACTTTAACATTACTTTAGTCAATTAAATGACACTGTGGACTTTTCATACAGAATTTAGCTTCATGCTCCACAATTATTTGATTGACATGAGGAAATAATATGACATATATTAATGAATAAAAATAATTTCATGAAGTGGTGACTAAATAGCCACAGGTATACATGCATGTTCCTACTGAGGACTTGGCAGAGGCTGCTCCTTGGCCCTACGGTGTAAATGAGTGGAAGGGAGTCTAAAATCATTCCTTATCAAGCCTGAGGATAGCAAACATTGCAGGACTGCTAAACGACTGAGAAGAGAATAACAGATCCAGAGGGCTAAATAAGCTCCACCAAAGAACATGGTATAGGCTTCAGTACTGCCACACACACACAGAGCAACACAAACAATGGGGCAGCATCCTGCAAAGCCACTGATTTTGGCAGGAACTCCAAGGTCAAACATACAACCAGAGAAGCTGAGCACACTGTGCTGGAATGGTCCTGTGCTCAAGGGACGCTCAGAGAACTTTGGACATGGGATGCTCAAAATAAAAAAATAAATCAGCACATGGCATTAGCACTATCAAAATTATGGTAAGTTTTAATGCTTGCAATTCAGGAAGAGTATTGAAAAACTGAATCCAGTGCAAAGAAGCTCCAAGGGGATGATTAAAGGGCCGAAAGCGCAGCTTAGAGAAAGGCTCCAGAAGCACCATCTGTTCTCCTTAACGAAGGGAGAAGGTTAATAGGACAATCTGATCACAGTTTGCAAGTACCTACGTAAGGAACAGAAATTTGATCAAAGAGCTCTGTCCTTTAGCAAATCCGGTCTAACAAGAGGTAATACAAAATTCAGACAAACTCAGGCCCAAACATAGATGTGTTTATGATGGGGAACCAGTTAAAGCTGATGTTGACAGCATTACCATTATGGATACCTGTCAGTAAGGCTGAATGCAGGACAGTGAAAACTGTCATGGATTTTCAATCACACATTAAGAACATGATGGCACTATTTTTTTCCCCCCTACCCAGAGGCAACCTTCTAGCTAAAAAAGGAATTAATTCAGAGCAGCCAGCGAATTATTCTTATAGCACAGACTTTACACAAGCAGCCCTGTGTGTCCCATGAGGCCCCTACAGCAGGAGCATCACTCCAAGGTAGGGACTGTGATGTGCCGCCAGGGACAGGCTCTGTCATTCTCGCATCTATCAGGAATTAAAGTTTTACGACTGAAGCTTCTCTGCTGTACCATGGGCTGGCCAACATTCCCACAACAAGCTATCACAGTACCTTATCCCTCAGCATCTCCCACAAAATGTGACTGTTTGGGATAGAGCATGCACAGTCAGATGGAGCCTGAACTCCACAGACCTTCAGCTCAGGTCACATCCTGCAGCACCCTAGGCCATGCACAAAGGCAACAGCTATAACAGGCAGAAAGTGAAGAATCCAGTCCTTATTTAATCCCATTTTAAAATTAAATATTCATTGCTTTTTGAAGGTTGTTTTTAGAAGGACTGGGGGACGTGGCACTCTTTCAAATGCTCTTTGGCTCTGGAAGCTGAGGGAGCAGAGCATCAGCTGCAGGACCCGAGTTGCTGCTGGTTCAATAGGTTTTACTGAGAAGAGCCTTTAGCATAAACACACCCCAGTCACAGGCCTGAGCAGCCTATTTAACAGTCACCTTGTTAATAACCCAGCAGGGTTAAGTAATAAGCAGAATTACAGAATGGCTTGGGTTAGAAGGGACCCTAAAGGCCACCTAGTTCCAACTAGACAGTGGAAGATGTTCCAAGCGACAACTTCCACTAGACCAGGTTACTCAGAACCCCATCCATCCTGGTCTTGAACCCATCCATGGTGGGGAATCCACCACCTCTCTGGTAATTTAAGCTCTTCAGCATGTTTTCTTAACAAGCTCTTTGACTCCAGGGTGCCAGAGGTTTGTTTCCTCAGGGCTTGGATTGCAGTGTAATACACTCAGAGGGAGCCCTAAGGATGCACGAGAGGCCTTGGACTCCCCACCTCAAGCCCCAGTTCTCTCACCACATACTATGAAAGCATTTGCAGCTCCAACCTTTTGGTACAAACTTATTCCTCCTCTTCTGTCCCTTACATTTAGGTACAAATCAATGTTTCCTGCCCTACACATGACACACAGGCACTGTTTTTAAGGGAAACACAACTAAAGAACAGAACCTAAAACCTCAGATCAGAAGTGCAAAAAGCTGCTGGTGGATTTCTAGGAATCAGGGCCTAGGAGAGAAGGGGAGAGGGTTTGGCTAGAGGCAAAAGCAGCCTATAGAACAACGAGCAGCAGGCTGGCTATGTGTAACCATTTATTAATTCAGTTTACAAGAGCAACAGCCCAGGGCAGAGCTGAACTCCTCTCTGCACGTAGGTGCAATTGCGCAGCAGCCTTCACAACAAAGGCTCTGCTGAAAAATTCCCAGCCCTGTCCCTCTCCCGAGCCTGCTGCTCCACTCCTCGCTCCTGCACAGAGCCACTGATGTTTTGGAGGGGGTGGGAGCCCGTCCCTTTCTGGCAACGCAGGCACCTCATGTAAATTCATTGAATAAATGCAGTCATTTCTCTCAGCTGATCCATCCCCACGTGCATGTGCTGAAGCTGTGCCAGACCCTCAATGCAGCCAACTCTCCCACAGTTCATCACTCCTGAAGGTGAAACTGTTCGTCACCCTTATCAGCATTTCCCCCTTTCCTTCTCCTCCCCAACTGCCTTTTCTGAATTTCCTGGCCCTCCTTTCTCACAGGAGCCTGACTCCACACAAGTCAAAATCGAACCCAGGCAGAGCCTTGAAAGAGACCTTGGAGATTAAAGGACATTACAAAGTTATTTTAAGCTGAGGAAAACTGCATTTCCCCTTAGAGGCTGACTTCAGTCTCCAGAGCCCTTGAATTTTTAGGTTTAAATCTGTCTCCTTGATAAGGCTCCATAGTAGCTGAGACCCACAAAGAAGTTGCCAAAGCACGAGCAGACATAAATAACTGGAAACAAAACTGGAGCATCATCACTAGATGCTCACATGAGCTCTGGCTTCTGCAGTCAGTCCATGTGAGCCTTTAGTCATCTGAAACAGCACAACCCTCAGCTCTTCATGGATGAGGAATGCTATGCTGGATCAGCTGGAGCTGATTCTTTCCCCCTCTATACTGGAGTGATGACCAACTTCTAGTTCCAGCATGACTTGAAGAAATTGCTCCAATTAAACAAGGGTCTGATGAGCAGAGCTGCAGTGTGGAGCCCACCTCACCTTCTACTGACCCCAAGCTCTATGCAGGTCAGCAACACCTCATCACATCCCACAGGGCTAGACAGAACATGAGTAAGATCTCTTTCCTGCAAGGGATGCGTATCACCTCTGGGTGCTGCTCTGAGCAGAACCCCACACTCTAACCATGGACATCCAGGGCTTTCAGTGGCTGTTTTGCCTTGTGCAGTGTAACTACTAGAAGCTGAAAACACATGGCCAAAACAGACTTCAGAATTCACAGACTCAAAGCTCTTATCCAGCTGTGGAAGCTCTATGGGCTTAGGTTTACATCATCTTCACTTTTATTAACTTCAGCTGCTGTAGAAGCCTTCTCAAACAGGAAAATGAGGGTTTGGTTCTCCTATATTAAGAATCGTGGAGAGTAAAGCAAGGGTGGTACTCAGAGCATGCAGTGAGAGATCTGTCAGAAAAGAAGATGGAAATAATCTATTATTTAAAGAACACACAAGCAGGCAGCCAAGGAACCTTTTAATTTTTTAATTAGAGATGTTTTTCTGGCTTTTTTGAATTTGGGGAGGGAGTGAGAGATTTTTATCAGACTCTTTTCCAGATTCAGTTACATAGCTCTAGCTCTGTATGCACTTCTAAAGAAATTAAACATTACTTACTTTCCAGAAGTGACTGGTGATTGAAGATGCCTTAAATTGAGACTTTGAAACTCTTCATATGTTTTTTAATTGCATTTAAAAGAGTGTGCAATCATTTATCAAATCTGTTACCTTTTAAAGCATCGTCAACTCCATTTCTTCAAAGAGGCACTACAGTTCCCAGCCACTAGAAAATTCCTGCCCATACCTTGCCACCTTTTCAATGTACATTTTCACACCAAGGGCAGCAATGACAGAAGTAATCCCATGGGGACATCCATAATATTTTTAAAAATAGGGTGCATCAGACTTGTTCCTTAAAAAATAGGATCTCTACATTTGGAACCTATGCAAAATTCAAACCTGAGAACAGCCAAAAGTTTGGCATTACAGCTCAGATCCATTTGGTTCACTCCCTGACTCCCTCTGCTCAGATAAGCAGTTTTTTGCATCTGCTCAGCACATGCAACCCTGCCATGCTGCCAGAGCCAGGAGCCACACGCCCCTGCCAGTGGCAAGCAGCCCATCAGTGGCATCTCACTTCTGGGAAAGGCACAGCTTCAGACCCAGCTGAGCTCCAGACTCTGAGGGAACAGATAGCCAACAGCAAAAGTAGAGAAGCTCCTTGCCTTTTCTCCTTGTGTGTTGTACAAGTTAAGCTGTCTGTCACTGCATCTTCTGGAATCAAGATGACATCATCATTTGAAAACCCAGATCCTGAATCCAGCTAAAGGTCTCCTGGTAAATCCAAGAAGCTCCTTTAACACAGCATGTTGATACAGTAAATTCCTGCACACATGCTCCTCTAACAGGTCATACTATGACACACTAGAAGCCAAGCCACAGTCACTTCTTAGCCTGAGAGTTCAAGAGAAGCTGCTGCAGTAACTGGGTTTAACCTGCACTACAAAGCATAGAACTGCATGTCTGGTTTGGACATACTGAAGCAAAGCTGTGTTTTGATCTCATTAGTGAGCTCAGCATTACCTTTATCACAAATAAAGCTAATTCCTGCTTAGCTCTCTGCAGTTCTCACCCTCTAATGTGGACAGCACAAGTTTACCTCCCTCTGCACATGGCTCCATCTGCATGCTTGGGGCTCAGATGTGACACACCTGCTTTAGCATCGGTAACTACACCGTAACTTCTTAGTGAGATTTAGGAGGCAGTAATTTAAGAGAGCTAGTAATACTTGACCCGTGAGTCCAGGCTGCCACAGTGTGATCGTGTGCTGCAGCTCTAAAGACACTAAAGGGAGGCAGTACATCTGCAAGGAGGAGCTGAGCCACATGCAGAGCTTTACAAATTATTTCTGCTTCAAGCTGTTTTGAATGAGCCACAGCCACCCCTGCCTGGCCTCGGGCTACAGGGATGAAGAGGCTTTGAGCTTACAGGAGTTTTGGAAGCTAAAGGTGTCAAAGTTTAGCCCATTGTTTTCTACACTCCCCTATTTCATGCATTAATAAGATCAAACCACCACCTCCAGATTTCCCTCAGCTTTAGAGTGCCTGTTATTAGACAGCACAGAAACATATAAACAATTTTTGAACTCTCTAAAGACATATTCCCTGAAGGTGCAAAAATTACCCTAGATGGTCACATTCAGCTCCTTTATGCATCATAACTGCTACTTGATCCTTTTCAGCAGTAATGCCCTGAAGGAATGACTGGAACCTGGACTGGGAGCACCAGGTATCAGACACGGACACAGGAAAGGGACAGTGCTTGTCAAGCATTTGCAGTCTTCACAGGTAAATCAAGAAAACTTGACTGCACATCACAAGCACGGTAATGGGACAAAACTTGATCAAGGTGTCAGAGCAAATAAGTGGACAGACAAGATTATTACCAGCACGTCCTGAAACCCTTCCAGCAGCTTTTTCTCCTTCCCTGCCCAGCTGCCAATCTACTGAACTTGACCCTTGGCTGTAACTTCTTTGTAGACCTATCTTATTGAGGCAGAAATGTTAACAGTAAGTGGAGCTGCACCACAGCTGCAGTCATCATCAGATAGTCTTCTCAGCAGCCACGGGATGATTTGTCACTTCTGCATCAACATTCATTTTGGGTGCTCAGCTCCACAAACAGTCCAAACAGTAGTCATTCACTCACCATTTGATCCATAAATAGACTTGGGTTGGCAAGAAACAGGTCACCAGGAAAATGTAATTCAGCAGACAGAATCAGCAGCTATCGCTACCCCCAGCAAACCAAAGTCACCCCTGGCAACTTTAAATCATTGAGTGCACTAGAATAACCAGCCCAGTTCCTGATGCCAACTTGTTCATCATGAATATACTTCCATTCATTTTCCCATCTCCACTGTTAGACCCAAATCAAAGTCACTGTCCAGATCTCAAGTATAGACAGAACAGCTATTTTCTAGCACAACTCAGAAGGTTCAACTTTGTTTCTGCTTCCAGGTCAGGTTATTTCTCACACCCCCACAATGTCTACGCTAGATCAACTCAATGTTGTTGGAGCTGCACTCTCAGTTCTGAAGTGCTGATAGAGAGATCAGCTCTGAATTTACTTGTGTAACTTTATAAATGCTAGAGGCGACTTAGAAAAAAGCTAAAAACCAGATTTTGTAATGCTGCTCTAAATAAGCTAATTTGCTACCAGAGTTCAGGTAACATTTACCCTCACAACTTCCTATTGCATAGACAGTGTGATAAACAGCTCCTGTTGTAGTTAATAAGCATGGGTATTTTTTTGCACTTGTGTGTATACACAAACAAAAATGCAGAGTGTGTATGTTCTAGTCCATAGTCACTGACCAAATAGAGCTGCTCTTTGGTACTATCAGGGAAATCCCTAATACAAGAGGACATAACTTCAGACCTGGAGCAATTCAGAGTACCACCCAACGGTACTGAAGCAGCTCAGTGTACTTTTGGTGCACTTCCGACTTTTAACACAGACAACATCTGGAAGTGCTGGCTTCCAGGAGCTCCTAGGGGAAAAAAGTGCTCCCAGCTGGCTCTTGAAGAAGCTTTTTGGTCATAAATGCATATTAATTGAAGCTTAATTAGAAGAAGCAATCTTGATTAAATTTACTTGTGGAAAAGGTTTCTCAGGTCCAGATTAGAAATAGGGACTAGTACTCTGAACCGATGGGGCTATCCAGGTATCCTGACCATTTTACTCTCTGTAAATAAAGAGTGCAAAAACATCTATATTAGCAAGAAAAAGCTGTGAGGAAAAAAAATTCATTTTTAACTGCCAGTAAAATAATGTGCAGCAGTTGCTGTATATGTGGTTGCACAAAGGCAGGATAATTCCCAAGATCTTGCTTGGATTTAGCAGACAAGAGACAAGCATTTGATTCCCTGCTCACCAAACACTCAAGGAGCCAGAGAACTAAAAACTGTTTCTGTGAAGCATATTATTATTACGAGGCAGCATCTTGCACGGCTGTGCTGGCCAGAGTCCCCACTGAGAGGGCGAGTTTGGAGAACTGGCTCCTTGAGCTGGCCCAGTCTTCCAACACTGCAGCAACTGGTATGAAAACCCTCCTGCCAGGCTGCTACGGAGAAGGCAGAGATTTATGCTTGTCATGTCCATGAAGTACGATGGCTCTGTGCTTAGATGAAGAACATCAACAGCTATATTAAGAATATATATTAAGAAGGATGAAGAATTTCCCAAACAGCTTTTATTGTTCAGGCACTAATCTCAACCCAGAATTTTACTAGGTATTACCTGCTATTTTCTTTTTCATTCTCACAACACCTGCAGGTGTTAACTGTCAGATTAATATAAAAGGTTTGGTTTAGAAGCAGCTGATTTTTACTTGAGAGCAATTCCAGCATCTCTTTGTTCTAGGCATTAGGAAGATGCCAGTGTTTTTATGTGCCTGCTGTGTCAACAAAGACATCTGGGGACCATTATAAGTGCCCTCTACAGCAGGCACCATCCAAAAGGTCAGAACATTTCATGAACTCTAACTAAGCCTTAAGGCATCCACAGTGAAATATTGTGACCTCCCTTCCACAGATGGACACGCTGAGGTTGCGACTTGCCAGTGGACAACGTTATTTCTATTTCTGCTTCTGGCTCTAGCTTACAGAGCATCCTGGCACAGGTCCCTGCACCAAGTACCTCCCTGGTGTGGGCAGCACTTCTCCACACACTTCCAAAAGCTTGCACCAGGCCTGCTCCTAATTTAACAAAGACACAGGGCTTGGCACATCAGGAAAGGAGCATAGCTGTGGCAGCTCCTGAGATGACTTTTCAGAGAGGCTGGAAACCATCAGGGCTTCTCCTGGAAGCCTGGAGTCCAGGGCTGTAACTATGCTTCAAAGATGAAAGTGCAAATTGCAGCCCATAGGAAATGCATGTGTGCATCTACTCATAAATGCAACAGAATGAACCCTCCTGAATTAGTTTTCAAGCTTTTTTTAAAATACTTCTCCCCATGTTAACTAGCCCAGCAACACTGCTAGCACCAAGTTAGAGCTATGAGACACATTTATCAACAACCATTCTTCCAACAACTAAGTGAAAGCCTGTATGAAACCCTGCTGTTACCACAGAGAGGCACTTACCCCATCTCAAAGCTTATTTTATGCTCATGAGCTTATACCCAGATTTCCTTCTCTGCTACAAGCAAGCTGTTTAAAGGGTTTCTAACTTAAAATAGAAAATGGCTTTTTTTAAAGCTTAAAAGTCACAACAGAATGCTCCAGACGCCCAGCATGTCAAGCCAACACACACAGAGCAAGACAACCGTAATGCAGTATCTTCTTAGGCAGCTTCATAACACCTTCCTGCCTCAGGAGAGTCTTCCTTCACATATCTTTTAGAAGCCCCTCAAGCATTATCCCAGCATTGCTGCTTCATCCTGGTGCACCAGGATGCTGCTGGAGATGCTCAAGGGTTTTAGCATTCCAAGAGGTGTGCACAACTAACCTGTAGCATGCTGCCTTCCTTTTCCCAGGCAGACAGATGTTGAGTTCAGCTGAAGCTATTAGGGAAGACAAACCAGGTTTCCATGGTTATGGGAGCCTGAGCTACTCATCTCGGGGGAAAATGCAGCGCACGAACCACTGTTAGGAAGCAGCAGAAACAAGGCCAGACTTACGGGCAGCTGTGGAGAACAGCTCCTTGATGTTTTACATGCAGGCACCAGCATAAAAAAAACAACCAAACAACAACTTTCTTGTCAGACTGGAGATCTGCAGTCTTAGACAGCAAGAGTGTCTTACATGTTCCACTGCACTTGTGCTATGACAGTATCTGCATTACAGATGGGCAGGGCTGTGTTTCTGGCCCTTGCTCACCTGGGAGAGCCTTACTACTCTCTAAAGGGGGTTCATGCTGCAGGATAAGGCATTTATTTATTACCAGAGAGAGTAAACTGTCAATAGATCTGAGCTGCTGGTCTCGCAGGCAAGATGAAACAGGTGCAGGCCACTCTCCAGGGCACAAATAAAAAGCTTGCGCATGAAAACCCTGTGAAGGCAAAATCTGCAGGTGCGAATTTGCAAATCTGTCCCATTAAATTAGATGGTTTTGGCTCAGTGTGCTGCAAAAACACACACAGAAAGCCACAGACCTCTCCCTCCCCTTCTCTGAACAAAGCATAACACACTTTCCTTCATGCTGTCCCAAAAGTAAAATGGTTTACGATCAAAAGCCTGTGCTGCTTCAAACTGAAACACTGATGAGGCTGAGGATGCTGATACAATGTGGAAGTGACAACTGCAGAGCCCCAGCAAATTTCTGAGGCAGTGACTCTCCAGGGCAGGGAACATCATATTGTCAATCCCATTTATGGTGCTAGAATAGCATCACAGCTATGTTAATTCCCAGGCAAGGAAATTATTCTTTCAGAGCAGAATAAAATAGATTTCAGGGTTATTTTGGGAGTTCAGATCAGGGAATCAGTTGATCACCTTTCCCCATCCCCCTGATATTTCTCTCTACAGCTACATGGTGACTGTCTGTCCTGGCATCAGAGCAGCCCAGTGTTAGCAACCCCTATGCCTGATAATCAAACTCCACCAACACCCTGGAAACCTGTGAATCCTGTGCTGCCAAAGCCTGTCTGAGCAGCAGCCACCAAGACTGAAGCTCATGGCCTCCTGCCAGGGCAGGTACCATGTGCTCCACCAGCAATGGGCAGTGCCCACACACACTCCCAGCTTGTTTCATTCCCCCAAGCCACCACTCCATTGTGTAAGCACAGGGGTACCAGAGCTAATGAATGCTGGAACAGAGACACTTATCCAATACGCAGTCGGATCAAGATAAGCCAATTACCTTTCCAGTGTTTGGCACTGATCTGCAATTAACAAGTCAATTAAAATATTCTTTTCCCTTCTTCTGAAGAGAACCAAGCCATCACCAACAATAATGCTGTATCCTAGTCTCTAGGACTTTCCAGAAGAGCAAAAAGGCTTGAGGAGAAGAAACTTAGAAGCATCCAAGAAGGAGGGCATTTTTTTTTCCTATTTCAGGGCAGATTTGGCTGTTATTGACCACTCAAGGATGATTTCACTTTCTAAAGAGTCACCTGTGGGACACTAATTTGTTCGACAAATGAGACTCTGTGGGGTGGAAAAGCACAAACACACGTACAATGCCAAGGCAGTGTTCACATTTAAACTCCTCCAAAGTGCCCAGCTGGAAAATAGGCTTTCACAGATCCATATTGTGTAGGACAAACAATGATTTTGTAATTTCTTTGGCCACACCATACTGTATATTGCAGCAGACCTAAGCAGTCTCATCATAACCACACAAAAGAATTGCTGGAGCTAAGTACCTGCCCATCAGGGTGTCTTAGGCAAACTGCTTGCTGAGGCAGACATTTGAGACTCTACTTAAAATATATTTGCCTTAGCAAGGGTTATTCCTAAACAATTAGGGCCACTCTCCTCAAGGCTGTACATTATTCATTTAGCTCCTGTGAGGCACCTGAGAAGAATCCCAGACGTACAAGTCTTATGGGCGGTTGACTCAGGGGAGGGATCTGAGGCTGTTCTCTCTCCAGTAAAACTCTGCTAGCCAAAGGCACCCGAGGGTGGCTCATGAGCTGCTCAAGCTGCACAGCATCAAATGCATGGGGGTTTTTAATTTGCCCAGTCTGCCAATTGCTCCAATGACTTGTGTGCCATTAAGTTTCATCTGCTTGACCTTCTCACCCTAAATCCCTGCAATAAAATCACAGCAATTCATGCTTCTTGCAACCAAATTTGACCCCTCTTCTCTACATTCAAACCAAGTGAATTTTAACAGCAGCACACTGGGAATGCCTTGGGACACTCAGGCGCATCTGCTGTGGTTCCTTTACCTCTCTTAGGCAGAGATGGGAAGGAAAGCCACACACACACAAAGCACTGCTGCTCTGAGAGGGGCTGCGAACTCTCACCTAAAGGAAATGTCCCTTCTCCTACTGATTACAGCCCTCAACTCAGCTTGGCTTTGGACAGTGACTTGCAAGTCCCTCTCAAACATGCATCCCAAGCGCTCTGGCTGTCTCCACACTTTGATAAAGCTAGAATTGGGAAGAAACTGTCTTGCACTGGACAGATAAGGATACCAAATGCCTGTGTCCGCATCCCACAGGCATCCCTGTTGCTGCCTGGCAAGCAGGACAGCCTACAAATGAGTGAAGGTTTGGGTTGTCAGACCTGTTTCTTGAAATGACTACACTGAGATTGAAAGGAAAGAAACTCCAGATCTATCAGATACTTTTCAATATAATCCTCCCATGTAATATGCTAATAAGGATAGTTCAAAATAAATCAATAAACCCAAGTAACCAACAGGGGAAGGAATTTCTTGATGACAGAAACATCAATTAACGTCTTGTTGGTTGAGCTTCAGAAAAGGACTAGCAAATCTATAAACAGCTATACATAGTTTTTCCTATTCAAAAACAAGAACGAAGTGCAAAGGCAAAGTAACCTGTAAGGCTGGTGCCCAGTGACTTGGAGTGCTGGCACAGTTTCCTGTCATTCACACAGGGCCAGAGATTAAGTCAGTCTCTACATGGTCAAACAGCTTTCCAGAAGCAGTGCTGGCACAAGGCAAGGCAGCAGTGGAAGCAGGACTCTGCTGTCCCACAGCACATATCACAGAGCTGACACTTTTGACAGCTTTGTGCTGTCTCACAGCTCTGTGCCGCAGCTAGGTTTCTCCCACCAGGACTGCAGACCTAGGAGGGGGCAAACCCTCCCAGCATGGCCCTACACGCAGCTCCCACACAGCCCAGAGCAAGACAACCCCAGAACCAGGCCAGCATCCCACCCTCTATCTGCACACCCCAACCTCTGCTGCAGGGGCTCCCAACCAGGTGCTCCCACAAGCAATGGGGGATGCTTCAAGCGCAATACACCTCCAGGGCAGCTCAGTACAGACCACTGTTCCATGAGACCCTGGACTAAGAAAAGCCCAGAAAAGAACTGAGATTGCACCAGCTGAGTGGTTCTGCAGCAGCAGGAGCTCCCAGGAGCTCTGCACTGACTCAGGTAGCTCAGTTTGTAGCCCAGAACAAACTTGCTTTTCAGCTGTCCTCATGGAGCAAGGACTACTACCCACACTCAGACTGGAGCATGACCCTTTGGTTTTAAGATACCATCACAAAGAAAGTATCCAGGGTTTAGACTAATACTCCATGGTCCTGCCAACATACAGTCCATGCAAGAATCTACTACAGTAACATTCTCATGCCTACCCTGCACTTCTGATTGGTTTCTAGGTGGAATTCAACAAAACCAGGTTTTTTTGGACTTATATAAGAAGCAGCCTGTCACCCAGGTAAAACCCCTGAAGATAACTAGCCAGCAGCTTAAGAAATCATTTCTCATGGCATACATTGCTTTTTGAAGAATGCACACACTATAAAACAGTTCTTATCTTGAGCCTTTTCCTTCAAGTTTTGAGAAGTGCCTTACTATTTGTTTGTTGCTTTTCAATACTATCTGGGCAGAGATTAGACAGCAGCTGCTGCTGTGAACAGATCTTTGAGAAATATCCATCTTCCATACAGAGCAATCAACCATGAGACACTGAAGCACTGAGAGTGAACAGTTTCAATTTAGAGTAAAAGCAAAAATTAAATCTGCCCAGATAGATTTGTTATTTTCTAAATTAAGTCTAGGCTTTCTAATAAATTACACTTCATAAAAACTGGGGGACCAGGAAAGCTGTATTATCTTTTCACAAAGTGTATCTTTATGTGTAGGCTATGTAAATAAACACTGTGATTTGATATCTCCTTTTCCATAACAGCAGTATCACCTACACACAGATACTTCTGCATACTTCCATTTCTACTAATTTCTGGGATCCAAGGTCCTACCTACTGAAAGGCAGGTCCTAATGAATGCGTACTCACCTCTCAATCTCTGAGCAGTTCACACCTATCTCTAGGAAAAACACACACATTTATATCTACATTATGTAATCATTCCCCTGTACTCCCTGATTTTCCAGCAGGTAACTTTGTTTTTGAAGTTGTAGTTCAAAGACTGGCTTTGAAGGATGGACTGTGCCTCCGAAAGCACAACCTCCGTGCTTGCCACCCTGAGCAAAAGCATTGCTCTGTCCACAGAGCAGCCCTCCTCTGAGTCAGTGACACTCCTTCGAGGAGCCTGATGCTTGGAGGCAGTCAAAACCTTTCCAGGTACTGAACTCCAGTTTATAAGGCCTACAGTACTCCTGTGGGAATGCTCAGATGCCAGCAGGTGGAAGAAGAAAGTGAACACCCTAGAGATCTGGCTTTCTCTTAACTCCATAAAAATCTTCATTTAAGACAAAAAACTGCATCCTTTAATCTCTCTATATGCAATGAGATATTTACATATGGGTCACTAGCAGAAAACGTCACATTTCCTCAAAGCCCCTAAACCTGGAAATCATACGTGTTAAAAGCAAGCATAATTAATGTGCTGACTTACTGCTGCTCCATTTCTTTATGCCAAAGGAGGGCAATAATATCCTCACTCAGAGAGGTCATCTGCATATGAACCAGGTCCACAGATGCAAGCCTCCAGACCTTCTTTATTATCACTATTGAGAATTGTCTTTTGGATTTCTACCCTCACCCCTCCAATTATGCAAGAACTACTCTGCATTTTCCAACAATGAGACAGTCTCATCAGGGTGACTGTAGAGAAGTATCATACAGGGCCAAATAAAAATGTTCTGCCATCTTCAACTAACCCAAAAATAGTTGAAGAATATTTTTAATAAGTTCAGCTGCCTTTCCCTACTAACACACTGCTTCAAACTTGTGGCTCACACCCCCATTCTCTTATTAAGGGAAAGTCCCTGGAGAACTACATCTTTCACATTGCAATAAGGAGTCTCCCTGTCACTTGTTAGAGATATGTATTTTCTGGTGTTCTAGCTCAGAGTATCATAGAAAAAGTGTTTTATTCCTAACTGTGCTACAATGAGTATTTTCCTAGCACTTTCAAGGGTGTCCTTCAGCGAGTTGCTTCTACTGTTTGCTTCATTTTCCTTTGTAACACTGATAAAGCTCTTGGCTTCCTTTTAGTAGCACTGATACCCATAAATGCAAAGAGCTATGCAACAATTTAGTGTCGTATGTCACAAAGGTTGGCATTTCACCAGGCAGACTGATTGGAGGGGAGGAAAGAATGGAGTCCAGCTGCCAGACTGAGCTCCAGAAGCTATGTGGCATTAGGAAAAGTATTGAAGTCAATGAGAATGAAGCTTTTGGGCTCTTTTGACAAAACATGAAATGCCACATGAACACATGTCACCTGAACATTCTTGAGATGCTGATCTAGGTGTGAACAGGAGTACCAAAACAAAGCAATTCAATATTGATGAAGTGACTTCATGTCCCACAAATTTCCCATTCCATCTTTTCTTAGTCTGGACAATTGCTAGTATTGAAACATTTGAACTTTTTACAAAATACATATTTGAAAAGTTATTCAAGTCTATACCGGAGCTGAAAGGCTTTGCCTTTGCCAGTATTTCTAATTGACTCCTGGGACAGTTGTTGGGCATACAAGGTGAGCTGTACTACCACCATAAGGATCTGGCATTGCTTGTTCCTGGCTGGGTTTGCAACAGAACAAAATGGACCATTTCCGGAAAAGGATTTTGGGTTCTACCCTGTATTGGTGAAAAAGCAACATTATTCAAACAGACAATATCAGGTATGGAGCATTACAGCTCCTTTGCTTAAGCAGCAGCAGCATAAAATGCGTAAGAGCCTAAGATGCTGACTTGAGATGTGCCAGTTCTACTGCTGGCACAGGTGGGTGTGCCAGGACAGGTGTGACTGCAAAAGTCAAAGGGAACATGACAAGGCAAATACAGGAAAAGCACCCACTGATACAGGTGCTTATTGATTTGGGCCCCTCATTCCTCAATGGTAAATGCATATGTTCATGTAAGTAATGACTGGTGTACCCTCGTCAGGGTTTGGAAAGATGGACTCATTGATCTCTGAACAGTCCCAAATATGTCCACTACCCACAGAAACAGGCCAACTAGTACCTGAGAGACCTCAAACATTAAAGCAGCACAACCGTCCTTCTCCTTCCCTCAGGGAACAGTGATTAAAAATAGCCACCTCTCAGAAGCACACACATCCACACACAGTCCTGGGTATTTACCTCCAGCAAAGAGCCATAAGAAAAAGAAAGGAAACAATTACCCAAAGAATAATGTTCTTCCACATCATTTCCCTATGTTGCCTTTTCTATTACTGCAAATATTTGTCTTTGAAGCTCTTTTCCTGCATGAAAAATTAGATTTACTGTACATGGAACCCTTATAGATTATTAAGCCAAACCAACTACACTATTTTAAACTTAAAATATGGTCACTATAATAACTTTATAAAACATGTGTGGATTTTAAAATTAGGAGTGATTATATACATAAGTCATAACGTTTTCATAGCTCTATAAAAACTCTCTGATATCTTAAAGTATTAAATGTTTTATGTAAGAGAACTCTCTCTTATCCTGAAGGATTTCAGTCCCACCAGGAAGTGCCTATCAGTAGGCCCTTCTTAGTAGGGAAAACATTAGCAATACCTTTTACAGAGAAGCCTCATGTACCCTGCAAAATGGTGCAAACAAATGAGCAAGTCCTTCAGTCCTGGTTAGTGGAAGCGTTACACATGCAGGAGAAAACGTGAAGAGGGCAGTGACGCACACGGGCGCTTGGTCACATGCACTCCTAACTTCATTTACCATTCAAGGGAATTTTCATCTGCCAGGCTCGCAGCAAACCAACTATAAAGCAATTATGGGATTGCAATCTTCTGCCATCCCAATGATTGCAAGATTGTACAGCAGGTATTGGAGCTGACAGCACAGGGGAGAAAAGATGTTATGAAATGCCAGGTGATTAGCAATTGTAACAGAAATGGGACAATTACAGAGATTGCTACTTCCATCCCTTCGTCTGTGTTTCTGTAAGAGTGTCCTTCTGTGAGAGCACAGATCAGCCTAGAGAACACAGCAAACTTATAGGAACACTGCTCAGACCCCATGTTTTCCTAGTGGTTCTGCACGACCATCTTCCCCAGGGACAAGATTAGGGCTGAGACACAGCAGGGACATGACCACCCCTATGAGACCCACATCAGGTGACTGCCTAAACATACAGGCCTGGCAGCAGCTAAGAAAAACCCCACAGAATACAAGGTGTTACAATAGTGATCACCTGGAAGGAAAAAGATAACAAAACAGGTTTCCTTGTGCCCTTGTCTATCCTGCCAAACAGGTCAGATGGACTTTCGTCTTTCTCCAGTCTCCAACCACCATTTAGGCTGCTGCAGCACTAATGCAATGCCTCCAGGACCAACACTATGATCTTACCCACTCTTACTAAACACTGATGCTCTGTTTGTTGCTGAAGTGGTAGAAAGCTATTAGGATTCAGCACGCAAAATATAACTAGTAAACTTCAGCTTTGCTAGTCATGTTGGCAGCTGACATGGGATGCATCTCTCCAGTTTAAATTCATTTGAGATGTTTCAGAGAACAGCTGTGAGCTTTGAACTTCAGAGAAAGGTACAGAGGGAAGCTAATATCACCCCACTAGGCTGGGGGTGAACGTGTGTTTTAGTAGTATAACGGCTCAAAACCTTTTGGATTAGCAGGAGAAAACAAAACATCAGTGTCCTGGTTTCAGGGCTGCATTACCCACCAACCTCCATTCCACTGTGCAGCACAGAAGATTTAAAAGCAACTTCAATATGTGAAAATTCAGAGGTAGGATTTAACCCAGGAGTCCTGCTTCTCTGTACTGTCCTTTTCCTTATCACCAACAAGATGATTTTTCCAAAGCTCCCTGAGCTCTCTGGCCAAACAACACATCAACAGCTGGATCCAACCATTCCCAAACTGTAAATGCTACCCAGGCAAGGTCTCAGATCAGCAGGGTAAGGCACTAAAGCCACACTGGGTACCAATACTATTCCTACATAAGGTAATGAAGACCTCAACCCCAGAGCACACATCAACATGTACTGTCCAGACAGCCTCCCACTTGAGTAGAGAGCCAAAGTCAGAGTCCCCATGCACAGTAACTCCACTAACCAGAGGTTCTGCAGCTGTTCTTTCTTTATAGAGTACAGACATAAGGGGCTGAACCCAGGTGATTTACAATCTGGTGTACTGAACTTGGCACAGCCATGTGAAACTCTGGCTCTCCATCCCCACACTTTTTTGCCAGCATGGGTTAAGCTGAGAGCCAAGGGGTTTCTTTTCCAGAGGAGCAGGAGCTGATTTATTGCCTCATGTAGCTGTAATTAGCCTCTGCAGGAACAGAACTGACAGTCCAATATGTCTTTCAGCAAAAAAGAAGGATCCAATATCAGACCCATCTAGGTTTCTCTTCTATCACGGAAGTTCACTGAGTTCATTGCCCCACGCTGTAATATTTCTGGATTGCTCCATCATTACCTGGCATCATAATTAGAGACAAGCCAATTGTATTTTCCCCTTAAGGAGGTACATGAGCTTTTCAATTCTTAACACTTGGGGCATTCAGCAGTCATCGGCTGATAGCCACCTTGGTCACTATTTCTGGGACCAAGCAGCACTACTATAAATACATGGAGTTCATAGCCATCAGTGCCAGCTGGGGCTCTTCTGGGACGTAGGGTGAAAGCCACCTAGTTCATAAACCAAGGCAGCACAATATGGTTTGAGTGGGGCCTTTTTGGTAAAGCTACAAGATAATCTATCCAGATGAGGTCACATCTTCATGAAACTGAACCATTTCACATAGCCTTGCATGACATTTGAGCCAATGACCACTGGCAAAGAATGGGAAGAACATTTGCAGCTGATCTCTTCTGCACAGAAATACTTGATATTGTCAATTGTAACACTTGCAATGCAGTGATCTATTCTGTTGAACTGCCCTGGGAAATCCAAGGGAAAAAGTAAGTTTTAAAGTTTTCAATAACTCATTGCTGTTTGTTAACAGTATTAATAACATTAGAGATAATAATACTTTTCCCCAAAAAGAAATTATTTCAAAACCATTTCAAACTAACATGTTATTTAGAACTGAAATACAGTATTTTTGAAGAGAAGAATACAAAAGCTTTCCTGACAATGTGTCTCTCCTTTCTGGCAAACAGCACTGTGTCTCTTTTACAAAGGAAGTTAAAATGGAAACCTGGAAACCACCATTTTTCCCAACAACTTAAGCTCCATACTTCAACAGATAGAAGACGTGTAAGGTTGATTAGGGAAATAGTACAAGAGCTAAAAACAGTTATAAACCTTTATGGTCCATATGTACCTCCACCTGGAAAGGCCTTAGAAGCATCCCATGAAATCCACAATCCCTCAGAAATCTGTAAGAATTGGCTATTGTGATACCTCCTTTACAAAAACAGCACACAGTAAAATTGTTTAGCTTACAAACATGAGTTTTTACTCTCAGTTGTGCTGTTTATACTACCACAGGTGTTTACAAACTCTTGTGAATCCAGGGCAAGATCCATTGGAAAGTGCAGAGTCCAGGAAACCCTTGACTGGCCTGAATGGTAAGGAAAATATTGGGTCCAGTCCAGTTCAGCACAGAAATTTCAGGTAATTGGATTTTCTGCAAAGTAGGAGATCTGATTTTTAGGCAGCTCCATTGCAAACAGAAGGGAGAAGAGGTAGATGCTTAACTTCAGTGCTCCTGACAGACAGACAACAGCCCTAAGTGTCCTACCTTAAGCTTTGGTAGAATACTGACCCTCCCCCCGCCAAAGCTGACGGCCCGGACACCAAGGAGAGTGACTGTCCATGGGCAGGGAAATCACAGAAGACAAAGTCCTCGCACATGTGAGCATGCAGGATGGAGAGCCAAGCACCAAGCACACCTCTGGGTGCCATGGGCAGGCTCCAAGCCAAGCACACCTCTGGGTGCCATGGGCAGGCTCCAAGCCAGGCACACCTCTGGGTGCCATGGGCAGGCTCCAAACCAAGCACCAAGCACACCTCTGGGTGCCATGGGCAGGCTCCAAGCCAAGCACACCTCTGGGTGCCATGGGCAGGCTCCAAGCCAAGCACACCTCTGGGTGCCATGGGCAGGCTCCAAGCCAAAGCCCAACTCACAGATCTGATGTGAAGGTACCAGGGAGAGACAGAAGTGGGACATGTCCACCTACATGGTTCTCATTTTCTCCAAGCCAACTGCCCACCACAGCTACTTTCAAGATCAGCAGGAGCTGCAGTCAGGACATGCTCTGTTTGGTTTGGATTACCAAATCACCATGTAGCCTCTGGGTAATAAAGCTGACTTCAGGAATACAAGAGCAGCAAGGCAGCCGTGCACCAGCCTTACCTTTGAAATTACTGAGTATAAACTCATGCTCCACATGAGCATAAATGCATTTCAGTGGTGGTGATGCCAGCTTTAACAGTTCTGAGATTCAGCAAGACTCTTCTGGATTCACTGTTCCCAAAAACCTTTAAATAAAAAAGGAACTGCCCATGTTTTCATATATACAGCAGTGTGCCTATAACGGGCCATCCATCCAAAAAGTCCCACTATTTGGCTGACCTGCACAGCACAGAGCACTGCTTGCACTAGCAGATCCCCTTGCATGCCGAGCTCAGCATCAGCCTCAATGCCCTGTTCTCAATTTCACAGACAGCAGAGCATGAGGCTAAATTCTGCACTCAAATCTGCTGTCATCAACCTTAGGGTGGTGCCACAGAAGGGACAATTTAACCAAAACCAGTATTTTCTTACTATAAATAATTAAGATTTTAAACACACTCTGTTCTTTGTCTCCGTATACTGCCCACGGCTGTATGCTTTAGTATGTCAGGCTTGTCCTCACTATTTCTGGGAACCTTCTAATCAAAGGAGGTGGGAAATTCATCCCTAGTGCCTTTATTTTTCTTTTTTTAAAGAAACAAACAAAAAACCCCACGAAGTCTCACTGTTCCTGGAGGTTGTTATTTTTTGAGAGGGGAATGCACTATAAGCACCGTTTTGAGAGCTTGGAATGCATGTTACTCAGAGATGAATCATGCAAATAAAACTGACAGGTAAATCTAGATATCTGGCACTGTGTTTGGTAGCAATGGCAGAGACATGTTTCAGCACAGAGCCACTTGTTGTAAGTGTAATTCATAGTCATTTTTAAGATGGGGTGGATATTTTGACTTTTGAAGATACCATATAGCAATTTTAATAGCAGTTGCTAATAGAAATGCCTCAAGGATATATAATTTGTACCAATAAAGTAAATTGCCTTCAAAGTGGTAGGAAGAAAGTAAAATGTAAATAAGCCATAAATGTTTGTTATTTTAGCATCACCTTGAACCAATATAAAATTACTTCTTTAAACCTTTACTACTTCTTCAATAGTTATTAATTGCAATCTAATGGCACTTAAATAGGTCTTACACCATTTAATCAGTATTATTTCCTTTATTTTGAGTTCAGTAAGGCATTAGAGACCTGGCCTTTGCCTACTGACCAAATGATGTATTTACCTACATAAGTTGAAATCACAAATAGCTCCATGAACTTCATTTAAAATCTTGACTGGAAGAAGAGGCTCAGGACGGCAATTTTTAAACTTCTCTTCTGATTCCCCCATCACTTCTCATATTGCAACAAAATGGTTATAATTTGCAGTATGATATTTCTCCACTGGGGCACACTGATAGGAATAAAAAGTTTAAAAATTAACAGATGACTTTGTCAATGCAATTATTTGATAATGTATGGCACCAGTTAATGGGCAGTCTCAGAGCACCAGGAGCACTGGTCAATACTAAAAGGGAATATGAATTCAAGGCCAGAAAATATCTCAGAAGCTCAGATTCAGCCTTCAAAGAGATCAAATAAGCTAGAAATATTATAAAAAGCAGGTCTTGCTGAGGAAGCTTATTCTACTGTCAACCCAGTTATGCTGCGATGGCTTGTTAGTATCAAATTAGGAAATCCAAGTCTCCCTTCATGTATAATTAACTTTTTTTCCCCTCCATTTACTAAGAAGGTGCTGGATTCTACATTTTTCCTCATTTTGTTGGCATTACTGCTGTTCCCCTGTCACTTACAGTATGGTAGAGCCACTAGCATGGGGGTGTAAGACTGAATTCAGGGCTATTCTAAAGGGGCAGAGAAATGGACATTTCTGCATCATAGCAAGCACAGTGTGCGCAAGGATTTTCAGGCAGAAGATGAATTCAGACTGTATGTCTTCTTGAAAAATTTCAGAAAACTAAACTGAATCTCAAAATATATCATCTATGATGAAACAATTCTGGATATGTGGAATATTTTGGTGTTTGTTTCTTATCTTTCTAAAGCTACTGCAGGAAAATATTCTTAACAAGTTTAATACTCACTGAACTGCTTCCCCAAAATATATATTCAGGACTACAAATTAATAAAGAATGAAGATCTGAGGGCTGTCCTTCAAAGCAGAATCTTATTCCACTCTGCTTAATTTCATACAGGTTTGATCTTTCAAACTGCACAGACACCTGTAATTGCACTCCACCCTGAACAAATCACAGCCAAACAACCACCACAACATCTGGATCCTGCTCTTCAATGCCCCAAACAAACAGAAATGGGAAGGGTGTAGAGACCTGTGCCAACAGGAGGAGGAAGAGGCAAAGTCCAGAGTCTGGAGCCAGAGAGTTCAAGCTCCTCAGTAGGGTCATGTCAGAGACGAACATCAACTGGAAGATCCCTCAAGGTCTCTAGTTCCACATTTGCTTGCATGGTGACTATCACAACACTTAAGCACACTCATCCTACCAATAACCTTGTCTGCCTGGACTTGGAGAGGAAAATAACCAGCAACAGCTCTCTGTACTGGAGTAAGCATTACATACAGCTCTCAGTGACCAGATGGGCCTCAGTCTTCCTGAAGAGGCCTTCCCGCTTGTCAGCTTCTTTTGGAAATAGCATTAAATGACAGGAAAGAGTTTTTGCATTAATAATACATTCTCAGTGACCAAGAAGGAAGGCAAGTTTCCCTGATTATACCAATAAGACATTCAGCACTTCTGGAGGATTTATGAAGAAAATCCAAGTAGCTACATTCAGCAAATTAACCTTACCTATTGAAGGCTGATGGCAGATAAAGCCAGCCTTAAGCCAGCCTCCAGAGGGGGGGGGGATGAAACACAGAAGGAAGAAGCACAGCTCAAGAAAAAACAGTTTTCCGAATTAGAAATGCTGTTCCATGCTTCCCTGATTTCTTGCTTTGCACATGCTATTAAAAATAGCAAGCAGAAACGCCTTACTTCTCCAAGTGCACATCCTGATGCACACACAGCCTCCCTCGGCCACGCGGCACGCCGCAGGATTGCTCCAGCACTCTACGGAGCAGCCATCATTTCCAGCCACAAGATCGCTAGTGAAACATGACGACACCATAAATGGTTTAATTCAATCTGAAGGAAAAAGCCATAGCTTTCAATGTGCATCCCACATAACTATCAAATCATAAGGTTCATCCAAACCCGAGACCTGGGAGAAGAAACTCAATGAATTAGCCTGATGATTTGTAGTCTTATTGACTCTAAAGAACACTTTGAAAAAGCAGGGATATAGGAGCTATATTAAAAGGAGACATCCTTGTATCACTGACAGGAAAATAGTCAACTTTTTCTTCAATCATTTTATGGATAACAGCATTATTAAAGTCTTTATACTTTGAGTGAAAGCATTAATTACTATACCCATCAGAAATATTTTTCATCATCAAATTGCCTTTTACCATGCTAATAAACATCAAGATTTGCATGTAAAAATTAATAACGTTACCTCATTTATAGGTCAAAACACACAGACTGAAATAGTTTCTGCAATTCTCCCTAAATAACTAGCTCTTGCATATCAAGTTTTATGGCACATTAGAAATGAGCGCAATTCAGACAAGATTTGAATAGCTGAGTAGAGAGAGAGGGAAAGATAAGAGCAGATAAGAAAAATCTTGTGGTAAGCTAAGCCTTCAAAAAAAAACCTAAAAAAAAAAATCAATCTTTTTTTTAAAATTTCTGGACCCCAAGTGACCTAGGGATAAAACAGCTGTATGCAGGTCATTACTCAAAGTATCCACAGATTATGCCTCCTGTCACTCTATGTATAAATGGTATGTCAGAACAACGGAATGCATTAAAAAAAAATCACTTTCAATTACTCTCGCATTTCATTCAGTCTAAATGCAACATCCATAGCTCCCATGCAACTTATGGAAAAGGATTTGGGTATTTTCATAAGACCCAGATGACCAAGTCCTGCACCAATTTTTATAAGACTTAAGACTATTACTAGGGTGCTCTTCCCCCTTTGTTTAGTAACATGGTGGGTTTGTTGGCATGGAGGACTATGAGCATGGCCTCTTACTTTTGCCCCCTCATTACGAGGCCTATTAGAGCACAGATACTTCCTGGGGTACCATATCTACTTCCCTCAGCATCAGCTAGGCTTGGGTCACCCACCTCATTCGAAAGGTGCAGATGCCCACCCACAGTATTTCAGCAGCTACCAAATGATGGTTAATAAAGGCATTAGACTGCTACCTGCTCTTCTAGGTGGCAGCAAATAGCCAAGGTTGGCTCATTTTGCAACTACCACATAGCAACTCAAGCTCTTTTCAACTCTGAGCATTCCCAGGACATCCTATTTGTGTTGAGTTTAATGTGACTTCTAAAGCAAGGAAAAGCAAGAATGCAGTACTAACTTAGTGCCTGACATTCCCCTCCTCTTTCAGTGGAGACCGAGTCTGAAGCACAGCACCAAAATAATCTTTCACAGCACCCCACTCCAGCCTCAGGGATCAGGTGTTACGGCCAGGCAATAAGTGTTCCCCTGCTATACAGAAAGCTGGTACCTATGTTGAAATGCACAGCCTGGGGCATGGGGGAGATAGCAAAAAAAGATCAGGCCATTTGTTTACCTCCCCAAACGTGTTTCCCTGTCAAGTAGCCAATTTGCTGACCTCAGTAACATGCCCTGAATCTCACACGACACATCACTGTGAAAGGCTGAGAACATGGAGCTGCCTCCTGTATGGAAAATGCACTGCTCAAAGAAGCCTCTGACCAGCTTGACAGAGATGCAAGTATTCCCCAAAAAAATTTTTCCAAACTTTTCTAAACCACAAACTTTTTCTAACAAAAGTAACTGTGCCACTATTTTGTTTGCATTACAAACAAGCACGTAAGACAGCATGTGTGACCCAGACTTTCCCAAAGCAACACACGTGTGACAGTATGTGCTGTACCTCTAACAAACACAGGATGTGTCAGGAAGAAGTATTATGGGGTACAGTTTGACGTGAGCATCTCAAATAGCTTCAGGACATGAACTATGTCTTGGATCTTTAAGATCTTTCCTTTGATTGTTGAAGAAAGCCACAAAGGTGGGAACAGTGCACAGCAACCTCCAGAACTGCATGTTCTCACTTGCCACCCTCTCTTCACCTTGTCCACAAAGTCTGTCTTCAATCCCAACATTCACGGGCTCTTGTTGGGTTTTGATCACAAGTTCTTCAAGGTGAAGATTCTGTCCTTTACAGGCATAGCATGCAGGCAGCTGCACAGAGGAAGCTGGCCAAGGAGGCTTCAGAGCACCTCTGGTGGGAAGAGATGGATGAAACCACTCTGCCCATTCCCATATCCACAAGACAGCACAATGCAAAGAGCTCAGACCTGTTTGCGAGTCCCAGGAAGGGTAACTCTGTGTCCTGAGTAAATGGGATCTTACTGCTTAAGACCTCCCACTTAAAGGCCTGAACCTCCTATGTCTATGAACAGCAGCATTTTGGCTTTTCTACAAAACAAAAATCCTGCTCCCACCTTTGTGACTGGGAAGAGAACATGACTCAGGTAGCACTACTGTGGCAGCATCTGCCTAGGACAGTCACACTGCAGAGATATCCTCTGCAGACATCTCCTCAAAGACCTGCTGCTTTGGGACCCTGAGCAGAAGAGAGCTGTAAGGCCAGGTCCCCTGGTTTCTGCCACACAGCCTTCTGAGCACGAGGATGAGGCTCCTCTGGGAAGAATCACTGTATGGAGAATGTCTCTCCCAACAGGGCAGGACCATGGCTCAGGGGACTGACAAGAGCACCTCCACATCTCAGCTAACATGCTTTAGCTTTGCTGTCCCCATAGACCACTGACAAGAACAAGTCCTGCTGTATTTCCTAGCTAACAGCATGCATCCTATGCTGTCAGCAGCCTGCCTTGCACCCAGGCAGTGAAACTGCTCCAGAGCCACCAGCACCCAAGCAGTAATCTCCAGGGATAGCAGAGAGCACCAAAAACTGGCTAGGCCCCTGAAGAAGGTTCAGGTAGACAGCCTGCCCCTGCTCCCCATAAAATATTGGCACAGCAAGACCCCAACCTCCCCCCTTCAGGCAAGATAAAAGTAGTAATCTGTGCTTTCTGGAAGGGAGGGAGAAAGGGGTTTCTGTGTTTCCAAGAGTACAGAAAAGGATATAGCACCTTCAGAGGATGGGAGTCCTCCCTGCAGCAAGGCTAGCCTGCAGTCCCTCTCTATTCCATCCAGAAGCCCAGGGATCCATTTCACACTGTGCAGCTTGACTCTTGTTCGGCTGATTTCTGTTCCAGCCTCTGAGTCTGAACATCACCGCATGACGTTCCTTCCTCCGCTAAGCATCTTTCTAACTGTGACTGAAGAATCTGGCAAATGACCAAGTATTCTTTAACCTCCACATTAACTATTGTTAGCTTTGGCAAAGCCCAGCTCCCGGGATGCCTGGTGTGGTATCGCTTACTGCTGCAGCCCACAGGAACTGCTGTAGTGGCGAGATTCAGAGAACAGGGATCAGGTAGCCGATGCAAAACAGAGCTCTCACCCACAGTGCCCTCCATCCCCTCACTGCCTAATGAGCTTTGGGAACAGCTACAACTTTTAAGCTCCTTACTTCTGAAGACAGTTCGGAGACAGTGAATGTGCAGAACAGAGTAAGTCAGAGAAGCTGTAAGTTAGATGAGGCCAAATGCTACTTTTAGATCACCAAGATGTGTTGGTAACATTGCAGCTCTACAGAGTGTTATTTATCTTTTAGCATCATGAGGAGATAGAGATATTTGACTCTAGCCAGCTTTGTCTGCTGGAAGATGGCACAGGCTGCACCACCTCTTTATCCCTCACCAGAACCCTCTTGGCTTGTACTCGTACTGCTAGAGTCCTAACAGTAAAGTCCTTAGTCCCACAACCCACTGCACAAAATCTAGGATATGTCCTTTCGCCCTCATTCTTATGAGTAAGTCCAACCAGTGAAATCAGTTATGGCTGCTCTGAGCAGTGCCAGAGACAGCTCTTTAGCCCATTTTTTACAGCAGACTGCAGGCTTTGCAAAGCATCAGCTCCAGCCATATTCAGACAACCAAGTTCTACTGATGGCAAATGCTATGCAGAAATGTCCACATCAGTCATCAGGGATAGATGAATTCAGGGACCAGACGGCAGGTTTTCTTAAACAGACTTTATGTTGCTTAATATAGCACACACTCTTCCCCGGTATCTGCACAACACTGAGTTGGAGATGTTCTGAGATTTGCACTGAGGAAGACTGGAGGGGTGGGAGAAAGGCTGCAGGAGGAAGCATTTAAAAAGAGATTACTTTGGAGAAACATCATCTGCAAGCAACAATCTCATAACAGAGGACTCGCAATGCAGAGGCCTGGTTAGTAATGAAAAAAGAATGCAAACCAGTGCCTAGTAAGGCACTGCAGTTGCAAATCCACCTAGGATTAGTCTCAAAAGCTGAAGCTGTGAAGAGTTTAGGCTGGCTCATACCTTCCCTCTGGGGAGATGTCCTGCACTGTGCCTCACTGTACACCTACACAAAACTGCTATGTGAGACCTGTGCACCACAGGCCTTCTCATGCCACTCCAACACTATCCAAGTCACAAAAATTACTTCAGTGCCAACAAAACTGGATCCCTGCCGTGAGAAGACTTCCTTTGCCTTCTCATTTCTTCATTGAGATGCCAAAATTCCTTGAGTATTTCCTTTAAGGTCATCCCTGCTTTGGACCTGTCCCATTTTGGTGCCTTGATTTCTGCTGGGTTTACTCTCAACAGCCCTTCTTTTTACATAGATAGAGGAAACCCAGAGAGAGTATTTGTTCCCTACCACTACCCCATGACGGAAAATCTCTAGTAACAGCAAACTGTTCAGAATTTTTTGCACAAAAAAGAGTAGTGACTCTTGGGCTTGCCTCATTCCCACTATCCCTTCCACCAAAGCCAAGCACCCAGAAATATGGACTGCTGTGGAGCCCGTCTTGCAATTAATAAACACAAGTACCAGAGCCCCAAAAGCTGCCTCATCAGACACTCACTGCTGCTTCAGGCAGCAACTGCACCATAGCAATCACTGTTTGCACAGGACAGGAGCTGGGTGACCCTCCCTCTGGAGGTGCTTTTGCCACCAGCTACCTGGACCCTTGCTGTTTTATTGCAGATGTTTCCTTCCTGCTCCCTGCACAACTCCTCCAGCTACAGGAGCTCCATCTGAAGTTCCACGGAGAGCCTTTTTCCTGCTCGTGTAGCGCATGACAAGGCACGCAGTGTTATACTAAAGTCACAGTCCATTTGTTTCGCATCAAGACAAGTACCAACAGGACATTCAAAACACAAAGGTGGCCTGGCTCAGGTTAACTGTGAAAACAGCATGGATAGTGAAAAAAATTATCTTTAAGGCTAACATGACTGCTGTGAGCTTTTTAATTTAAGTAAGGTCTTTGCAGATATGCTTTCTCAAGAGGTCTGTCCCCAATCCCTGCTAGTTCTATTGATCACTGCCCACAAGAAACTGTACTTTACAGGACATACTGCCTCCTTATGATTGAAATAGCTTCCTTCCTTAATCAGCATATAATCAGATATTCCCACACAGGAGAACTATAGCCCTGATTGACAAGATAGTTACAAAAATAAACCTGAGGTTTAAATATAGCTTGCTCGTCTCCCTGGAAGGTATGTAGTATTGTGTAATACAAGTCTACCATAATTTTCCCTGAATTAATATAGTCCATATTGTCCCACTGCTTTGATCGCTATCAATTAAACTGCTCTCAGATTTGTGTTATACAGGAGAGCTGGCAGATACGTTGGGTGGGAATGGCAACTCGCCTTTCCTCTGCATGGACTGACTTACCATCAGTATTTCATTGGCAATTAACACGTACAGGTTTTGAGTTCATGGACCAGTTGAATGTGGGATTTCCAAGGCAATTGTAGAGGTGGATAGGTAAATAAGTGTGCAGGACCACACAGCTATGTATGGAAACAAAACGCATATGCTCAGCCTGAAGGGATATACGTGGATGAGATATCTCTGTAGGCAAACATACAGGCTAGCCAGGCAAGATTTAATTATCTCCTCTTTCTAGGGTGGACAGTTCAATAGCACAATACTCATTGCATTTCTCCCAATCTATCAAGATATTCTGATGTATTAAACATGCAATGTAACGAGGGCAGAGGTCTACAGCCCTGATCTCGTTTCAGAAAAAAAAAGAAAAATGAGATTTTTTTTTTTTTTTCTTTCTCTAAACCCATTCTAATCGTAAAATGCTTTTCATCTGTTAAAAACCTCCCCATTGCTGACTAGCTAAAAAAACACGGGACGGACCTCATATTTATTATGCAAATCCTTAGCATTAAGAAAACAAATCACCAACTAACATCTGTCTCGCCCTAAAGGAAAATAAATTAAAAACCAGGCACCCTTCCCCTCGCTCCCTATGCAGCGGGCCGAGCACCCCGCGGGATCGGCAGGGACGCGCCTCCCGCCCGCTCCCCGGCGGTGCTGCAATGTCCCCAGCACAGCGGCAGCCTCGGCCGCCCGGCCCCGCACCAGCCCGGCCACTGCGGTCCTTTCGCCGCCGCCCCCTCACGCCCGACCCACCTTTCCCTTCCATCGCGGAGCCTTGCGAGCGCCGGGAAGTTGCGGGAAGACACGCACCTCCTCAGCCGAGAGCCCGGCGGGCAGAGCCGGCCGCCGCTGCCTCGCTCCGCGGTGGGGACGGCGCTGTCACAGCCCCGGAGCTGCAAGCAAGCAAGCGGCGGGGGGGACGGCGTGAGCCGAGGCCCCCCGCAGCCCCCGGGCGCGGGGAGCAGCGCGGAGCGGGGCGCGGCC
>VYZT01002627.1:146828-166628 GCA_013400735.1 Pomatostomus ruficeps
ACCCCGCAGCCGTGCGCCGCACGGCCCCGCTGCTGCAGGAGCGCGGCCGGTCCCGCAGGTGCTCCGCAAACCCCCAGACCACAACTCCCACGCCGGGCGGGTCAGGGAGATGGCTCCGCTCGCCCCCAGCCTCCCCGGATCCTGCGCGCCAGGCTGAGCCCGCACACCTGCAGACTCGGAGAGGATCTCTCAGGAGATGCCCGGTCTCAGGTTCAGGCCTTCCCTGGATATGTTGTTTCAAGATTAATTATGCTGATTCATAAAACATCCACCTCAGAGCTAGTTTATGCTTTTCTGCCTTCGCATCCAGCCACTGGATTTCACTCATCCTCTAACTCATTAATAAAACAAGCAGTCGCCTGCTAATAAGAAGTTGATAAAACATTCATACCAGGATCAAATCACTTTTTTGGGAGAACAAAGGGTTTATCCCTGTAAGAAAGTTTCTCCACACTGGAATTAACTCTTTAGTTTATTTCAGATTTTTAACTTTGGTGCAATGGGGATGATAAAACACAGTTCTGTGTTTATTTTTATGATTTGTGCTACTGAAAAAGCAGCTCAAGGCATCCACTGTGCTGGGAGCTGCACAAATAGAGGATAGATGGCTCGGCACGACGTAAGTTTCTAAATACAGGAACTGTAACTCCTCTCTCTTACTGTTTCTTTATACGTCCTGGTGTTCATATCCTCCTTCTTACCAACAGCCCTTCTTACCTAGGGCTGGAAAACACTCTGTGGTTACATGGCCTCTTCTCATGCTCTTCATTCTGAGCTATGCAAACCATCCTGCAGACACTACCTATGGGCAGCCACATCCCAAAGCCAAACCCCAACCCCGAGTTTGGTTATGGAGGTGAACATTGTACACATCATTCCGACCTTAGCACATGGCCCAGGCAGTTGTGAGCAACACCTGCTCCAATCTCAGCCGCCACCCCTCAAGGTGGCAGGGAACTTAAGTTAGAGATGGCCTATTAGTGCAAAAAAATCAACTAGAAACAGCCCAGGATGACGACCCAGCAGGTAAAATTCATTTTTTAACTGGCTCCTACCCATTTATTAGGTCCTACACTATTGTGAAGAATGACATCAGGGTTTTTTCATTTCAGGACTGAATGGTCAGTCAGCTTGCCTATGGTCAGCTTACCATAGGCAAGCTGTGAGTCAAACTGTGCTATAGAGAAGTGATGAAACACACCTAGAAACTGTAGAAGCAACAGACATTTACTTTGACCTCCTAGTCAAATCATCAATTCTTTCTTTGACTGATGGTGGGATCCTATTTCCCTGTTGCTATGTCTTTACCCATCATCAATGCCAAACTGACTAGACTACACTTCCAGGGTCATTCTGTATGCTTTTTCTGAAAAGCAATAAAACAATGACTCTTTCAAGGTCTATTAGTCCTCACTAATGTTCCAAAACACAATCAGAATATACACAAGAGTGCTCCACAACTCCTCGGCCAGGTTTTTATAACTCTTGGACTCAAGTTATCAACTCCCATAGATTAAAATCAGGCAAAATCTCAGAGGACATTAAAGTTCCTGGCATCGAAGTTCAAGAACAACTTTCAACAGACAGAAGAGAAGGCAAAGAAACAACCTAACTTTTAAGGTACAGCCAAGGCTGTTTACCAAGAACACAATCTGAGGCACCATTTGTAATAGCAGGCACTGGACCAATGAACTAAGAGCCTCATTTCAAAGCTGTGCACTCCCTGGAAAGCTAACAGCATCAATAACTCAGCTTCGCAGAAAAATCTGGGAAGCAACTCCTAGCTGAAGGCATCAAGCTGAGCCCCACTGCTACAACAAAACGTGAAGACCAACTTTCCCAAATATAGGAAATGTATTTTTCCAGTGTCCTGACAGGATCAGGCAATCTACCTTTACTCTCTACTGGCAAAGGTAGATTGAGTTTTGGGGTTTTTGAGGAGGTTCTGTCAATGGAGGGGGACATTAACTAGTTGTTCAGAGGTCTCACTCTTGAGAGCATGGCAAAATTAACATTTCTGTTTTGGTTTGGTTTTTTGTTTTTTTCTTTTGAGATGTGAAGCATTTCTTCCTTTGAGTTAACAGAGAATAGAAACATAGTTCAAACAAAACACCCAAACCCACCAATCCATACATTCAATTTTCAATCACACTTTATCAGAGCTTTCTGGGTCACATCTGGGACGTCACAATTTCTCTTCCAAATCATGAAGCCATCACAAGGCCTTAAGATTCATGTTCTTAAAAAGCCAGCTTGAACAGCTGAGGGTCCTGTGAGAGCCTGAGAGTCTCTCTCCTTGAAGCCCCTTCAAGGCTTCTCTCCTCAATGCAAAGAAGCAAATTCAAGGGAACAAATCCAGTTAATATTTTCCCTCCCTTGCAATTTACAGGTCATCTTTCAAATTACTTATCAGTAGAAAGAAATATAATATTGCCTCTGCTCTATTCTACATTAAAGTACATCCTGCATTAAAGTATCGAGCGAGCTGGACTAGCTCAAGTTAGGTCACTGTTTCTCCTTTAGTCCCTCAGGAAAGTCTGGGCCTACTCTGGCTTTGCAAGTATCAAGCATCAAATAACACACACACACTAATGGCATCTAGTAGTGCATCGAGTTCTTCCCCCAAACCACAGTGAGAGAAAGCATTGCAGCACTCAGGAGGCGCAGATGTGCTGACCCTGGAATCCTTCCTACTCACACCCTTTAGCCAAGATGAAAGAAGAACCTTTGAAGCACCACTCTGCTCTGTCAAGTCCACAGGGTTGCCGGGGTTGCTTCCTCCCCATGTTCAAGCTTGGGGAGTTCAAGCTGGAATCATGGTACAAATAAGGTGGCTCAATCCAAGCACAAATCACCCTGTGCAGACCCTGCTCTCCCCAAATGCCTCAGCATATCCTCAGCCCCTGTCACAGCAAGGAGATGGCTATTTGGGAAAGGCAGAGTCATATCCTCCTCATGTTAGTCCTGAGTGGTTTCTGTGGGGCTGCAAACACAGGGCTTCTTCATGGCTACCTGCGCTGTTGTTTGAGCAGCAGGGCTTTTGCTGAGCCTGTGCTGCTGAAGACCTGCCCACTCCACCAGACTGACTCACTCTGAAGAGCAGAGAGCTACCCCCTCTTCCCAGGGGTAGCAGGACAGTGTCAAGTAGAACCTTGCCTTCACCAGTAGGACCTGACACAAAGAACTCAGCCTGTACAGGTGAGAGGGAACAGCAAGGACTCAGCTTGGCTGCTCTCACAGGGTGCTCCAGACAGAAATAGAAATGTTTCCTGGGCCTTCAGCCCTTGAGGAACCTGCTGCTTCCCACCTTAATGGTGGATGCTGGGCAGAGCCCACTGCCTGCCCCTGTACCTTTCCAGAAGCTGCTAGCTTAGAAACAGCCCTGACCACAGACAGGATAAAGCCAAGCGGCCGTTTTGGCATTGCTGCAAATCGTAAGCCCACATGATGATCATACATGGTCTCCCAGCTGCTGCTGCTCCTACCCATCTGCTACCCTGGCACAGAGCCTCCTTCTCTGAGGGAACCTCCATTCACAAGGGCAGAGACACCAGCCAGCCTGCAAGGTTGTGCACATAGCCACACATGCTGCCATGCCCGCAATAGGGCACTTTGGCATGAGGCTGGAAGTGCCAGGAGGGAGCAGCTTGCCAGTGGTGGGATACCATCTGCCCAGTGCCAGTTTCTGGTGATGACCATCCAAAACGGCAACAAACCAAGGCAAAGAGGCACAATCTCAAGGGCCAGAGTCCTCCTGGCTTCTGTACCAAGCTCCACACCAAATCAACCACAAGCCAGCTTCATTGTCATTTCAAGAGACTGCAAATTGAGATGCCATTCTCTCGGCCTGTTCCCCAACTGCCCAGAAGCCAACTTCAGCACCCAGGTAAGGAGCTCCCAGCCAGAAGACAGAGCTAGTCTCACTGCAGGTGACAGAATAGTATTTGTCCTACACAAAGTTTAAAGACAATGTTTCTTAAAGACAATGAACAATCAAAAAAGAACTACACTGAATTCTGGCCAAGGGGGAGAAATAACTACTAAACTTCATGTTTGATGTGGGTCTAACCTCAAAGCCAGCTGCAATGGGGAGCAAGATTCAGCCAAGTACTTCTGAAAGTCTTTTTTTGAACTCTGAGGCATCTACCCCAAACGTCCAATGGGCATTGTTAGCTAGCTGCCATCATTAGCCAGCAGAGCAGATTCCTTAAGGACGGAAAAAGAAAAGAGCTCTATACCACACCATGCTCAGAAGATGTCCACGTGCCATGAGCTGTGCTCAGATAAGCAGAAGCCAGAGCAGCAGGTTCCAAGAAAGTAGGCCATGACACAGCAGCAGTAGGAAGGACCTCTAACACTACTGAGAAAGCAAAGAACACAATGGGGGCAAAGAGAAGTAAACAGAGACCACAAGTGTTTAATAATATATGTAGAGTAAAATACAAAAAACATTGTACGAGCTGTAATCCATCGCTCTGAGGATGATGTACACAGCTTCTGATTATGGACAAAACACAAATGACATCATCAGTGATGTCGCCTCCTTACATCATCCAAGTAGTTGCTGGAAGCAGAGTAAGTGCATTAGGAGCTGATGTGTGAAAGACCAAAGTAAGCCAGAATCTTTGAGCTAGCACAGAACTTAATAACATAAAATTATTGATTAAATGTTGAGATTAATCAGTCAGTATTATATTAATAAAGGAAAAAGCACTAACATCACAAAAGAACCAAAACAAGGAAGAGGTTTTGCAATTACTTGCTACTAAGTCAATAATTATTATGGAAGATAATCATGGCTGGGGGAACCATCCTGTTGTTGACACAGAGGAAGTTCCTTCTGAGCACCAGCTTTCTTCTGCTACTATTCTTCATAAGCATCCACATACACCCATTTACACCAACAAGAGTCTTGATATTGAGCTGACACAGACAGCTCAAGTCCCAGTTTTAGTTTCCTGTGAGATGCTGAGCACCCTGAGCTCACCAAAAATCTATGGAAGATGGAAGTTGTTCTTGGTCCTTGCACCAAAATGCTTTGTGTTTTCAGGGCTAGCTCTCAGACCCTCTGAGCCCCACTCCAGGCTTCTAGCTACTCAGTATAGTAAAGAATTTTGTCACCTCCTCAACCAGATGGGGACAGGCAGGAAGGTGTCTGAAGTCAGGTTGTTCTGCCATTATAGAAGCTAAAGACTTTCATGTAAGTAGATAAAATATGAAAATTAGCTTCTGAATGGAGCTCCTTAAGCTCTAGTCCCTTTTTGACTTGATTAGAAAAGGTAATTACCTGCATTTGGAATTTACGCAAGGTAAAAAAACTTTACAGGGCAGAGTCAGGAAAGAGCTTCCTGCTGACAGCTCAGCCCTCTTAAGAGCCAGGTGCTTGAATGCTTGCAGAGAATAGACTATTCACCTTTAAATCCTATTTGCCCATGCCTATTTCCCACAATAATAAATAATAAAAAAAAATCTATTAGCTCATTGCTAATCTACAGCCATCAGGCCTGAGTAGCATTCACATTCTTTATCTGCTGTTTCAAGACATCATGGCAGGCTGACCCCTGCCAAGGCCCAGAAAGCAATTTCTTTGCCTTATTCCTACCTCATAAGAGCCATTTCTAGAACACCGATCTCTGCCCTCAGACACCACAGTCCTGAGATACTCCCTAAGGTGGCTATTCAATGCCAACTGACACCCCCCAAAATCCTAAGCACGTGTCAGACACATGCTACAGTGAGGTAGGGGACAATAGACCCTTGAGCACAGAGTCATGCCCTGTCCAGTTCCAACATCTTTTTCCATTTGTCTGTGTTTACCCTGTTCATTTTAATGCTGTGTTTTCCAGAATGTTAGAAAATAACAAATGCAATAAAACCCGCAGAGCCAAGACTATTATCATCAGTGTATTCATAGTGCAGCTTTTCCATGCCTCAGGGACTCGGATCCCTGTGATATTTCAGGCTGAAACTCAGTTTGTTCAAATACAAGAGACAGATAAGCCCTGCTTGATACCAGCACTACTGACAGCCTTTTGGCTGGACCAGTTGAGAACTTAAACTCCTCTTGGCCTGTGTCATGAAAAATAGAGAAAAATGAAATTCAAATAAAAGTGAGATTGCACAATAGAAAACAAGGGGAAGAGGAGTGAAGAAGGGAAAATTACAAAAACAGAGGGAAATCCTAACTGAATTAACTCACCCTCACATGAAAGAATAGCAAGAGTCCTTCGGGGTGAAGCTCTTCATTGGGGAGTTCAGCTGCCTCACCATACCTTTAACCCAAGCCTTGCAAAGCATGACTGCTCAGAAGGAGCTCAGCAAGTGAGTACAACTCTCCTTCTTTCTAAACGTTGCAGTGGCATTTTCAAAGTGACAGTTAAATATAAACGTAGGAAATAGTGGAGACTCAAGAAAGAATCTGGAATTTTACTCAGTGTAGCCAGCAAGTTACTTCAGTCCTGTTCATTCTACAGCAGCTCCCCATTGCTGCTCTGTTGCAGACCTTTCAGTCAAGGATGAAGCAAGACTGAGATCATGGGCAGCATTTGTAACCTGCTGCCTGTTATATGTTCAAAGAGACTGCAATAAGTGCATCCCTGAGTTGGAAGAGCCACATGGTCCTTGGAAGAGTCTTCCTTTATTCTACAGAGCTTAACATGTGTTAAATATGAGAGGCTGATTTTCCCATCAAGGAGAGATGTCCAAGCTGGATTTGAGAGGCATTTTCAAGAATCAAGTCCTGAAAGCACTCAGAACCTAGCTGAGGTCAGAAAGGCTCCTGTTTCTCTGTCCATCTTCCACCCTTGCCTCTGAAGATCCTGCTGTGGCCCAGAAGCCCTGGAATGGCAGAGCTTTTCCACTGTCAGTGCAACACACAGCTGCCACACAGACCAGAGCTGGCCATAACAGCTTAGCCAGCTAAGAGGCTGTCCAGGAGCACAGTCCTGCCACTGCCTATCCCAGCCATGCCCAAAGCTGAGCTCCTTTGGCTCCAAGAGGGTCAGAATGGAATCACTATTTACCTTTCGCAGAATCTCATTTTCTGCTATACATAAAGTAAGCCTTTCTGCCCAGCATTTCTTAGCTGACTGGAGAGGGTAAAAGCATATTTCTGTCTCTTAGTCAAAGTGGTTACTCTTTAAAACTTAAGTATCAGAACCAAGGAGCTTCAGCAAACAGTGCTAAGAGACATTCCTCTCTTGTCAGGACCGGCTGCACAGATACTGAATGGTGAGAAAAAGAAAACAGCAACCCCTTGGGCATGTTTACAGTATTTGCTGCATTAGGGGTCAGGTTTGTAGAAACACCAACTCCAGGAGACATTTTTTTCTGGGCTAGGAAAAGGATCACCTTGAAATCAACACTCAGCATAGACAGGAGCAGCCTGGGATCACTCTCATCAAGGGGGAAAAACGGTGTCAGTAAAAGAAAAAGATGCCACTGAAGGTTTGTGTGGTGTGGAAGAAGGAACATTACACAGAATGCATTAAAATAGCTGTGACCTGAGAATCCAGTGCCATATACAAGTTAAGTGACATGCACATTGAGGGCCTTACAGCAATGCCAGTTGTCACTGGAAAAGCAGGAATGGACTGGAGGTGAGGGGACACTGAAAAGCTCTAATTCAAGCAAATACCTGGACCTGCACAGAGATCTTCCAGACATACATCTCTCCTCCTATTCTCACACTGAGGAGAGGGGACAAGGCAACCACAAAGGCAATTTACTGCTTGGATTAGATCAGTCAAATAAGATGTAAAGGGAGGAGAGAAAGAGCCCAAGGACAGAGTGATATAGGACGCTTGAACAAATTTAGATTGGAAAAGGCCAAAGGGAAAAACAGCATCCTCCAAGGAACTTTGTGGATAACAGTCTAGGGAGGGAAGGGAAGAACAGAGGAGTATCCCAAGTGATAAGAGTAAGCACACGAGAGGAAAGGAGGGCTGACTGATGAAGGCACTTTGCAAGTCAAGGTGCAGTATTTAGAGAAACATGTGGGGGCTTGAATAGCAAGTTTGTTTTTTAAGGAAGAGCTGCCAGAAGAGAGGGTGGGCTGAAGGGAAAGAATAACAGCACGGATAGGAATAGATACAGGGAGTCTGGAAGACGGGAGAAGGTGCTGGTGCTCACATCCAAGAGACAAGGACAAGAAAGGAGATCATATCATCTTGCATTTCTTTTTAAACTTAGAAGAAGTAGAAGAGATTTTGAACAGAAAAAGAAATGAAGGCAGAGGAGGAAGGTTTGGACTCACTCAAGGTGGCAGAAAGCCAGTTGTGACTGAATCCCATGCCAACAAGAAAGCTAGAGAAGGAAAACTATTTAGTCAGCAAGGTGGCAAAACTGGAAAAGTTTAGCACACTTAGCATGGCAATATGGTTTGGGACCCTCCAAGTAACAGGAGCAGAAGGTGAGGCTAAAGTGAACCAGGACTGGGAATCAACAAGCGCCACATTGCAGTGGAGAAGGCAAGAGGTTCAGGATGAAAGGAGATCAGCTACAGCAAACAAGAGGACCGACAGCAAGGAAACAAGATCCAATGTCAAGACTGGGAGCACTAGAAACACCAAGTGATGCGATATGCAGCCAAGTGGCAGCAGGAAAAAAATTAAAGAAAAAAAACCAGAAAGTGGGAAAAGCAATGGGATTGTTTTCCAAAGGAAGATGATTTCCTGTCAGCAACAAGAAAGCACCGTCAAAGGGCTCCAAACTAAAAGCATTTGCTGGAAACATTTCTTGATCGTGAAGATTTCCCACATCACGAATACGTCAGCAGCAAAATACCATCCTCGATGCAGGGGTCAGAGTTCCACCTCTAAGGACAGGAGCGACGCTGAACTGAAACACCCCGGCCAGTGCGTGCAGGCTCCTTCCCGAGGCAGATCCCAGGCTGCGAGCTCCAGCTAAGCCGTCTCCCCCGTTCCCCGGCTGCAGCCCTCCTACGTGCACGAAGCGCTGCAATTCTAGCATCTGCACAAAGACACGAGCCACGTTTTCCACATGAAGGGAAAGCTCATCTCCCTGCCCGCTGCCACCTGCTATTCCTCCCCTTCCTGCAGCACCCATTCTCTCCTGGTTTTTTTTTTTCCCCCTCCTCCTCCCCCTGCGCTTTCCTCCCCTGCAGAGCCTCCGTCCCCAGGCACAGCAGAGCTCCCCGGTGCCGCAGCTGCCCCGCAGTGCCCGCTCCGGGGGGATCCCGCACCCCCGGCAGGGACCGGCGGGTCCCGCGGCCGCCCTCTCCCGGCGGGATCGGGAATTCCCGGGCTCGGCTGCACCCGCCGGACCCGCGGCAGCGAGCATCAGCCTCGCTTCAGCAGCCCTCGCGCGGCTGCGGGATACGCGTGTTAGACCTTTCTGAGTACTGTAAATGCATATTGGCATTTCTCAAATGCGTTTATTCACTATAGGCACCCAGAGTAGATTGTGACACTCAGCTGTGCGTGGAGCTGTTCCAAGCACACCCATTATCCCAAATCCTAAGGTACAATTATCCCTGAGTAAGACTCTGCTTAGCTACTAGAGCCGGGTTCATTCAGTACATGGAGAAAGTTGCCTTTTTATTTTCCCTTTAGCAGTTCTTATTCCCATGTGCACGTGTTTCCGTGGCTCTACAATAATTCATTTCACATTGGGGGAACTAAATAAACTGGGTACCAGTTCCTCTGTAAGACCCGGTACTCCAGGTGTCAGGAATCTAAATCCCTGCCTTTTGGACCAAATTTGGTAACAAGCACACAGCCCCCCTTTTAGGCACTACTACCAACACATGCCCAGGCAGCTTCTTTCCCAATCCACAGTGGAAGAGCCTTTGCCAGAGATGGGATCAGGACATGGATCACTTCACCCAGCTCTCCTGTAGCAGTAGGCAAGGAGTCCTGCCTCAGCTGACACCATCTGTTCCTCTTACGGACTGGATCATTCTCTTTACCATCCCAATTCATTTAAATTGGCATCACATAATAGTTCCCTTACATGTGCACTTTGTGAGAACTCAAAGAAAGCAAATGCAAGAATCTCTGTAGCCCCTAAACCACTTGATAACCAACTACTCACTTACAAACAGTGAGACACACCAGGAGACTCCCACTGCAATGCCAGTGACAACACAGCACAACCACACACATTTATTTATTTAAATGCATTACAGATATTGCCTCGAACAAGGAGTTCCAGGTGCTACAGATGCACAAGGGGGCAATCACCCATTATTTCTGCTTGATCCTGGCCTTGCAATCCCCATCCTGATTAAATTACTGAGGGCAGGATTATCAGCAGGATAATCAGATGCAGTGTCTAATCTGGATAACCCAGCATTACTGGGCCTCACACACAGGATTTCACTGACCACCCAGCCAGGGCATTCCAGAGCATTACATTTCGTTTTCACCACTTAAAGGATTCAAACACCCTAGAGACTTGTGCAAAGGGGAAAGCTAAGGAACACATTCAAAATTTCAGTCAAATGCAGTAGCGTTTGCATAACTGCTGTGTTTCCAAGAATCCCCTGAACCAGCACAACCAGGATTTCAGAGCAATCACTTATCTGAACAACTTACTGTGTATTTACAGGCTTCAGAATCTACACCTTTGGGTTTTTAATAAAGCCTCAAGTTCTCAACCCATCTGTTAGGAGCAGCTACATGCAGCTTCATGTGTCTCAAAGCAATGGCACTGTCCAAATACCTTTTTTTGTTCTGGATACCTCCCTCGACCCTCCTCCAAGCTTTCCATTTCCTTGGCCTTAGTCTTGCCAAATAACATATGTGCTTGTAGGCAGCCATGAAACCTCCTGAGAAGGAGATCCTGAGGATAGGCACAAGTTCTGAAAATAAGAATTGTTTTATACTTGGGGGATTTCAATATCACAATTGTCAAAATTTCTTACTTATCACCTGCATGTAACTGCTCACCCCCAGTCTGGCTTCTCCTCAGCCAAGACTTTTCTCCCCATGGTTCTACAAGTTTCTTATTCTGAAACAGAAAGTAGGAGTTCAGTGATGTTCTGGAAAAAAAAAAAAAATCCAGCTTTGGGAATCTGAACTTGCTTAGCTCTCATCTCACAGCAAGCAGGGTTTTTGTTCAGTAACAAAATGGCCTGGATAGGGCACAAAGATGGAAAATGAACCTGATCTTTCACCTAGTCCGCCATTGTTCCCAGATGGCATGAGACGGTATTTTAAAATCTCTTCTGATGATCTGCACAGCCTGAAGTCCTGTTCTGCTCAAAAAATGAAACATTTAGAGGCTTTCATCACCTTATCAAAGTCCCTAGTGGCCCCTGCCTGCCCTCCTATGAAGAGTTTGATCTCTTTTTAGGAAGAGGATAAAGCTGTCCTTGAGCAAAGCTGCTTTTCAGTGAAGTATTGTGCTGTTTTTGTGAGAACATCAGACACCTCCAGGTGTCCCTCAAACATGTATCCCTCAATAGGTGCAGCTCAAATTTTTTCCAAGCAGCTCACAGAAAACAGATTGTAGGCATCTGACTTGTGTTCGAAGGGCACATTAGAAATGTGCTTCATGGAAGGGATGTCTAGATTACATTTCTGATGCTGCATAACTGTGTGGGTCCATCTTATCTCCAATTACAAGGGCAAATAGGAAAAAGAGGACTGGGAAGGAAGAAGGTGAGCTGAGAACAGATGAAAACATTGCTGGCTGCCTTCAGTTCATACTCACTGCCAAAAGCAAGGTCATGCAATACTATCTCCCTGCATTGTTAAAAATCTCAAAGGTAAAAGGGTATTGTCATTTCAAGAATAAAAATGGCTGCATGAAACAACCTTACCTCCCACAAGGGATGATGGCCTTTTACCCAGGATAACCACATCCTCCAGCAATTACAAAACTTCACAAGATCTGGAGCATGACTGCCGATTAAGATCATCTCCACATAGAAATCAACAGCCCTCATTCACTAAACATCAGGGATAGGAAACAGGAACAGCAGCTGGCTGAGTCAGACACCAAGAAGGGAGCACATTTATGGTGAGGATGTTCATCATGTACTTGTACCCATCAGGTAAAATAAGAGTAGATAAAGAAACACCCTTCCCATTAGGTTTTCACATTCAACCAGAGGTTGGAATACAGAAAAGAGAAACTCCCATTCCACCACCTGTAATGGAAAATGGTAAGTAAAGGCAGTTGTGAAAGCCTCATAGGAGGGAGAGCAAGGAGAAAGACAGGGGCGGCTTTTCTTTTCATTGTCTATCATTAAAAGTCTGAAATTGAGAACTCTGACTTTTTCCCATTTCCATTGATACATTACTTAAGCTATGCCGAGAGCAATGACAATGAACCTACCAGCTGGCTGAGAGACCTGCCTGAAATTCTTACTTCAGGGTCACCAGATCAAGCCTCTCCAGCACTTGGTGGATTTGTTTCTTTGGAGTTTTGTTTGCATTTTTAACAAGTCACCCATAGGGAAATTTTCCCTTGGTTCCACACCCTCAAGATAAGTCATGTGGGGGCTTCATTAAGAAACCACACAGCAGCTGCTCTCATCTCCATGTCTAGGAGCAGCAGAGATGGACAGTAATATCAGACCCCTCAGCTATGCTCACAGAGAAGGAGAGTTGTAACAACAGGATAGGAATTGTGGTCTAAACAACGCTGCTCCAGAACAGGACTTTGCTTTTCCAGGCCATTCTTTTTTTTCTTTAAGAAAGGTAGAGAAATAAGGTGGTGTAGCACAGTGAGGCTTAACAGACTTTAAAGTACAAGAAGGCAAAATCAGGCTGCACTGCAGAGTTTCTTCTTTTAAAAACCTGGAGACTTCAAGGAGGCAATAAGGACTTCGAGAACACAGCCTGGGACACTTGTGCATTACCATTAAAACGTACACCTGTGCTCTGCTGATGACTCTCACGTTGCTTGGGTCAGTTAAGTCATTCCTGCAAGTGTTTCAGGCAGGGGTAATCCAATCCAGAATCAACCTGCAGGCAACATGCTCCTCAAGGAAGGAAATAACCAAGCTACTGAATTTACTTGCTCAAGAGATCTCAGGGTTGGGGCAACCTCTCAGCTTCACAGAAGGCACCCTGCAAGGCGTACAGCCACTGAGCACAAGCACCCAGCCAGAGCAGAAACAGGGCTCCCAGACACACGTGCATCCCAAACTGCACTGACCAAGCCCCTGGAGTGCAAACACAAAGCACAGGGACCACAGAGCTTTGCAGGCTACCTCAACTCACACTGCAAAGGAATGCACCTTCCCAGCAATTCAAAACATAAACCAAGGGAACACTTCACCTTCTCTCCGTGACACCTCACAAGGGTTTACAACCACTGATAGGCACCTGCCAATGTTCAGCTTACTAGCAATAGTAGCAAACAAAGCTGACTGTGGGCCAGGATGGGCCCTTCCTTTCCAGTCTGACCACACCATTCCCCACAGAAGGGAGTCTGCAGGCTGAGCAGTTACCACACAGGGAACCAACAGCTTCAGACAACTGAAGCCCAGCAGGCTTTCCAAGCCTTCTTGCCTTCAAGATCAAACAGATCTCTCCTGCTCAGCTCTCCCCAAACCAGACTCCTCTAGAGAGCACGTCTGGAAGACAGTCACACTAACTTCTTGTATTGTTTCCTTGAACTTTCCTAGGAAAGGAGCAGGCAACAGGACAGTTGCTGCTTCGAATTCCCAGAACACTGCCTCAGGCTCTCTAGGCACCCCAGCTTCTGGCATACACAAGCAAACCCTGGCCTTTCATCTCACTCAGCTCACATGATTGCTCACAGCTTTACTGTAATCTCTAGATAAGAGGAATTGGAGAAGTGAGGAAGGCAAGCACACACTTCCACCAAAATGAGAGTTCACCTTTCCCACCATTTCACAGCTCAAGATCTATCCCCTTTATGATCCCAGGGTCTGCCTGAAGCTTCTCAGGGGCCAGACTCGGGACACAGAGCTGCTTTTTACACCGTGCACAGATTCACACAAGTCCGACATAAAGGCTCACTTGCTTCCCCATCCACCACTGACCTTCCTCTGGCTGCAGCCCCCATGCAGTCACCTTGAGAGCACAGAGACCTCCCCCACAGGGCCTTCCTAATGCCCGTCTTTCCTTCTTTATAACCTTGCTAATGGCTGCTAATGCCCGTCACCTGGGCTGTTGCTGTGCCCAGCCTTGCTGAGCAGTCAGCTCCCTGTGCTGGGACCAGCTCCAGCTGGGAAGGGTGAACCTTCCCAGGCACAGCCATGGCCAGGTGTGCAGGAAGGGCAGGGCTGCTCTGTAGAAAGAAATAAGAAAACTAAAGGGTTTTTTTTTTTCTCCTTCTAATCCACTTTTCTGTGTGTGACAGAGAGAGAAGGAGGTCAGCACTGCAATTGCTCCAGCTCATAGATGGAATAAGATGGTGAACCCAGACCCTCAGGGCCTGCCTGTCATACTAGTGGTCTCTCTCCACGTGTCAGCTGTGTGTTCAGAGCAGATTAATTGGTTTTCAGCATGAGTACATTCCAGGTCCAGCCACTGGCACTCCTGAGGACATGCAGCTCCTGTTAAGCTGGTGTGAGCAGCAGGTTCTTGGCTACACGGGCAGTCAGGTCCAGCTTCAGGCTGAGTGGCTGGTGAGTGGCTGGCCATGCTGGATGCAGCTTGGGGGTGCTTAGGAGCTACACAGGAGGATGTAACAGTCATAGCACTCAGTTCTGCTTAGGGCTGAGTCAGGGGCATGTACCTGCTTTGGTCAGAATCAAGATAGGAACTGGACCATACTAAGCAGATGAGAGGGGCAGAACCCAGCAAACTGAGTCCTGATAGGCTTAGACATAGCCCAGGATAGCTCGTCTGTCCTCGAGTGTGTGACCAACAGACATTTTTCCCAAAAAGAGAGGTGCTCTTTTCTTAATTTTAGCTGCTACTACCTTCTGCAGATACAGCAACTCTCTTTCCCCNNNNACACAAACCACAAAAAATAGAGGAAATACTGGGAATTATTTGGGAAATAGAGGAGTCAATCCTGTTTCTTTGCTTGTTTGAGCAGAGTGTTCTCTGGTGAGAGTTAGGGTTTGCATAAGGAACATTAGAGCTGCACTTAACAGCTTCAGCTGCTGCATTTCCACTATCGATTGCCACCATTCAAGCCCAGCTTTAATGCCTGACAGCAGACATAAGCTATGAGGCAGCTATGTCCCCACAGGGAACAATGATATATTATCACACTCTTTAAATGAACCTGGAGAAGTACTATATATATTAAAGAGAAAGTCCTGTCTCTAACTGACTGCAAAGGAATTTCAGTGGTTGCAGAAGTGCAAACCAACATAGCCTCTCTGTGACTAGACTGAAAAGCAGGTACTAGAAGTGAGTTATGCATACAGGAGATTATTTTACAAACATTCATTAATTTGTGTTTCTATTCCATCCGGTCAGGCTGGCAAATGTGGGCATTTTCTGAAGCACTGCATGTAAAATTGACAACAGCAGATATCTTCCCCATTATCAGCCTGACCTCAAAATAATGCCTTTTCCTGCCAGATGTGTGAAGGGACTAGACCATGGGCAGATGTGATGAGAAGGTTATTTCCAGTAAGAACTGGGAGACTGCAGTTCTGCTGCGAGACATTACTTAGCTTTGCAAGCAGAGTGGATGTTTCCCATCCGGCAAATGCCGTACAGTCGAGAGATACCCGAGCTGGCTCTAAAAGAACTCTTCCCAGAAACGGGGGCTGCTTGTGGTCTCATTAGTGCCACGGAAGGAGAGAGCAGGTCAGTGCAGGGCTGCCTTGCCGGGGAGAGCTGGGCTGGTCCCATGTGGGGCTGTGCTGTTCAGGTGCTCAGTATCCCCAGGAAAAGGCTCAGCTGCTGTCTCCAAGCCAAGCACGGAGCACTGGGAGGGGAGGCAGACACAGCCCAGCTCCTCCTGGCTGTAGTGGCCCTTGGCTTCCGGACAGAGCTGTTTGGGCTCACAGGGTGCCTTATCGAGGGAAGTGCTCACTGAGAAAGTGGCATCTATTGAAGGAGAAATGGCATTTGGATCTTAAGGACCCAGAGGAGTACATGTGGTCACACTGGGCCCAGGCAGCCCCTGGGGTGAGTTATTATATGACAGTGGCATTAAACTACTATTTGAGGGACCAGGTCTGTGCCCACAAGCACCAGCAGTGCTGGAGGGATGTGACTCAGATGTCTGAATACCTCGCTGGTCCCTTAGACCTCAGGTCTGGTTACACAAATAGTCACATTAAGTCAGTTCTTTGTGATAAATAAATCCTGCCCCCAGTCATAAACCACGGCAATTCATAGCCCCTTAGCTTTGTGCAAAGATACATTTCATTCTTCAAGGCAGGTGCAGCTGCACAGCTGCAATTATTCATGCCTGAAAGGCAAGGTGAGCAGTCAACAGGAATTGGAACAGCTGTGAGCCACGGAGATACAACACCCCTGACCTACCGACTGCTCTGCTGGGCCAAGCCCAGAGCCCATCACAGGGAGGGGCGGCTGTAGCTGTCCCCAACACCTTCAGACCACACCTGAGACCTCTCCTGCGTGTGCCTGCATGTGAAGGAATGGAGGGGCAGGAAAGGCAAGCCAGGCAGGACCTGGGCTGCAAACACCACACAGATCTCCTGGCACATTGTATGGGGGTTACTGAACATGCCTCATCCTCCTCACGCCGCATGTTGCACTGCACTGACTTCCTTTTAATTTGAGACAAAAATGTCAAGGTAAGAAACACTTCACTCTTCAGGAGAATTTTTAAGACACTGGTACAGCAAGAAATTGGAAGACCAAGAGTTCAATATGCAGCCACACACAAACCCCAGCTGAGCTTGGTGCTCAGTGGAGCAGTCACACATGGGTTTGTGCTTGCCTCCAAAACTGTCTCTTTCCAAAGTTGTCACAGCTGTGCAGCCAGAGCAAAACCCCTTCCAAGCAGAGCATAACTAAGTAAGGTTCCTTGTGAGGTGGCAGCTGGGCAGGAAATCCAAGCCTACCGCAACATTAAAACTAATCATGTGAAGCTCCTTTTCACTCTTGCCTCTGCTCTGTAGAAGGGCTGTGCACAATGTACTGCTTCTTAGACATTTTGGGGGTTTTTTCCATCCTTTTTCTCTTGCGCTATTATTCAGAAATGGCTTTCAAACTGAAGCACTGACTGTATTCAGTCAGTTTCACAATGGAGCACAGTAGTGCAATCGCAGGTGCCAGTGCTCAGGTACTGTCCCCACACTCTGCAGCCTCACTCACCCCTCCACACAGCCACGCTGCCAAGTTTCCACCTGCTCAATGACCTGGGAAGGTAATAGACTGGAGGGTTCACTCAGTTTCCTCCATATTTTGCTTTTCCTTGGGAGAGCGTGATTTCTGTGCGTGCTGGACCAGTATGCCCTGGCAGCTTGGGCAACTCTGTGTATCAGAACAACAACCAGTGCCTCTGAATTATTTACTCCAACTCACATGAACTTGCATTGCTCTCCCTTTTCTGCCCAGTCACCACGGTGCGTGCTGCTCCACAAGTAAGCTAGAGAGACAGATGACACACGAGATGAAGTCTCACTAGGTGATTATAACAAAATATGACAAGGCATTTATGCCGCTCCATTCAGCAGCATTTGATTTCATTTCATTTGAGTTCATTACTGTGTAGCAGAACACCTCTGGAGAGTTTATTTAAAGATGGAGAGTGGAATGGGGCAGGCTGGGTGCAGTGGCAAAACCGACCAGAGAAAATAGTTAAGACATGTTGCTTTCCATACCTCCTGGTGCACCGGGTTTCGCATTCTGCCTTCAGTGGGTTTGGATGCTGCAAAGAGCCACGCCTTGGGGAAAGAACAACTGAGGAACTGGTTTTGTGCTACTGACCTGGTAACACAGGCCTTGGTGGATTTAGTCACAATGGGCTGGTGGGATCCAGGACAGCTGGGTTCCATTTCTAGAGTCTCCAGTAACTGGTGAGATTGTGCTCTTTCTAGAAACTTTCTGTAATGACTTCTCACCATTGTTCCTTCCATTTTAATTAGAAGAGATGATGCTAATGCAACCGGCTCAAGTACTCCACAAGATAGCATCTATATGTGCCCACAGCAGTCCGGTGGTTAAGTACAACACTTGTCAATCCCAGTGTTGCCCCCACTGAGTAACAAAATAATGTAATAAATATAGCACTGTGCACATCAAGTAAGATCAGCCAGAACCATTAACGAAGAGAGGAAACTTATGTGAGAAGCTAAATGAAGGTTGCAGCTTTGATTTTTTTCATTACAGCTCTTTTGCCTGTTACAGGGTGTTAAAAAGTGTGGGTCTGGAGGTGAACCAGACAACCTCTGGAGTCTAAACTTCAAAACCCCCAGAGATGGTCCTAGTCTCCATCACTCATGGTGGCAGAAGGCAGAAGAGCCCCAGCAGCTGTGACTGCTACATGATACACATAAGCTCTGAGACACAAGGGTGCCTTTATGGTGGCACGAGTCATGGAGACTGCTCCTGGTCACTGCACAAGTCATGGTGCTGGAAAGGTTAGGCCTTGCAGTGGCCTCCCTGCAGGAGGGATTATCTTCTCTGTGGTCTTTCAGATCAGACAAGTGGAGTTATCTCTTTGTGTGTCTGCTGTAGGAAGCTGTCCCCTGGCCTGCCATCATTGGCATACGCAGGCCTAGCCTGTACCCTTCAAACACAATCAGTCAAAGTCTGTTCTGAGAGCACAGACTTGAGCCAGGAACAGACTTACCCTGCAAGGGATGCTGAAGGTTGAAGACTGGTTTGCACAGAAGCACCTTGGCATTTATTCTGTGATCAGCTGCAGCCCACAAAAGTGGCAATTAATATACTGTGTGCGTAAGCCTTGGCACGCAGGAGGCAAGAGAAGGACACAAAAGGTCAGTGGCCCTTCATGAAAAATGCCCATTCCTTTCTTTGCACAGTTCTGTGGTGAATTAGCTGAACAAATCATAAAACCCTCTCCCGTCCTGTCAATGTCATGGTAGGGCGTAAGCAATAGGAGCCCTGGAGACAAAGCCATTAATGAGTAAAGTGCCGAACATCCTAGGCCAAAGCTGTGATTTGTAGCCACTGAAGTGGACAAAAGCAGCTTGTCTCTCTCCTCTCAACTTCCCCAAAATAAAGCTAAAACAAAGGAGTCAGAGGGGTTGAGAATCAGGAGAAAAGTGGCTGTTTGGGCTCAATTTTCACTTTGCACTGGAGCTTGCTTGACTTCAGAATCATGTACCTTGTCTTCTGTGTGTTTAGCAAGACCTCAGTCATGTCTTCCATATTGATATTCCTNTCCAATCCACAGTGATGTGTGAAAACATATAAATAAAGTCGGAGGGCTCTGCCCTCTCTCTTCCTGCTCTCTCTCCTGCTGCGTCTGTGTGTGTTCTTGTGTGGCTCTCCTTCAGGCCCTCGGCCTAGCAGGCCTGCCTGGGGAGTGCCATAATTCCTAACACACAAAAACTGAGGGAAAGACAGGGCTGAGTCAGTCTGAAGAGCGCCTGATGCCCCCGATATGCACCCACCTCTCTGCCTGGCAAATCAGGCTGTCTGGAGACTGAATGAGTGTGTGTTCTTCTACCACAGAAGGCCAGTAAGGTAAAAACAACACCCAAAAGCCTACATTCAGCCTGGAAGTACAGTGCTGAGCCAGGGACAATGATAATAAGAAAACACAATAGTTCCTCAGAGCAGTCCTAAAATAATAGATTATAAATGGCAAAGAGGGAGGAGAAAGGAGTGAGGGCTATTTTATCACTATTCTAAAAGCATTCAGAGAAAATAAATTTGGATTCACTTGACAGTTTTTGAAAGCCAAAATGTGCTAAATATAATGCTGAATGTCTCTAAATCCAAAACATGTCAG
>VYZT01002627.1:166675-178265 GCA_013400735.1 Pomatostomus ruficeps
CCCTGGTTTAGCCTTTGCCCCATGATGGTTATTTGCCTTTCTGGAGAGCTTAATCAGGAGCTATTAGAGACAGTGCTCTCTAAGCTGTATAATGTTAAAAGTCCATTAGCTCACCCCAAGCAAGGCTGGCAGGAGGGAGATGATGTACTTGCTGAAGTTGAACAAGCTATTTGTATGCTGAATACTTCTAATCACTGAGCAATGCCAGGAGAATGTGAACATTATTACACTCAGCTGCCCAGTGACCTTTCAAACACGCTCACTTTAATACAAGACAAAGTGGCAAAATGCATCCAGAACTGAACCCGCAAAAAGAGACGGATGTTTTTAAGCACTCTAGGCACTCACTATGCAGACCTTTAAAAAAAATTTTATGAGAAATAATCATTAGTAAAGTCTATCTTCCTTTCCCTCTGCCACATTCACTTGCATTGTGCATGGCCACTTGTATTATGCAGGGCTAATAAAATATGATAAACGTCTGCTTGCTTTTGGTCTGACCACAATCAGCTTTATCCAGCAAAGGGCACACATTTTGTTTTAAGCATATTTTCAAGTCTCCCAATGGAATCTATTGTGACTGCCATCTTTCAGTGCCTATTTCAGCCCATTTTTAGCAGACACAGGCCTGTCTCACAGCCCTCCTTGAGGAGACGGAGCAGTGGAAGGGCACAGAGCTCAGGTGTCCAGCCCAGAACCACCATAGCTGCCAAAAGGTTCCTCTCCACTGGAACAAGGCAATCAGGAAAAATCCAAGAATCTAGATCAAAATTAGTGCTATTTGTCATAATGACAACAGAAAAGACAGACCACTAAAAACCAGCTCTTTCAGGGGCTTTCAAGGACTGGCTTCTCTTTTGGGCAGTGCACGGTTAAAGGCCTGTTGGTATTTTGCTGCAGAGTGACTCTGATGCTCAGTTGTACTTTTCTGGTTAGAGCACCAAGACTTATCCGGGCTAAAGTATTGGAATATGTGCAGAAACCAATTTATCACAGCCAGATAAAAGTGACTGGGGCTTCACATAACATGCCTGAAGGAGCAGAGACTGTAGGCTTACACAAAGCTCTTGGTTCCCTTCTGCTTCAAAATGAGTTCTCTTGATACAGCACAGGGAGTAACCCCCACTAACTGGTGGTTTTGTCGCTGCTGCAGTAGCTCAGGTGTTCCTCTGAAGAAGTGACAGCTTTTTCAGCATCTCCCACAACTTACAACACTCAAATTAGCTGCTCTTCCCATTGTGCTACTGTCCAGAAGACCTATAGAAAGAGCAAAAGCAAAAGCATCTTCCAAGAGTAGGACCAGAGCCAGGATGCCCAAGGAGGAGCACAGTGGAAGTGGAGCCTCTGAAGGGTACTTTTCCTTCCTCCCCACACTTCTGATGCCTCAAAGCCAGACCCTTTTGGCTGGGACTCCCTTCCTTTTAACCCTGTAGGAGTCAGTAACTCACAGACTCACAAAGGAGACCTCCTACATGCTGCCAACCCCTCACTAACTGTCCCGGTCCTTTTGCAATATCACCCAGGACAGGGAGAAGCCATCAGAAAGCTGGCTAATGGGCAAAAGCAAGAAAAATGAAATCTTATCTGCCATAGCAGTGGGTGCAGAACTGAAGCTCCCATGGAGACAACGGCTCACAGCACTGACTTGTCTCCTCTTAACATCAGCAGGGAAGATGCCTGCATTGCTAGTTTAAAGCAAATTTCCTCTTATTCCAGCATTTGTCAGATTGGCCAAGTCTCTAACCCCATGGGGCTGAGTGCTCTAAAATGCTCGTGTGAATGACTTTGAAGAACTCCCTAATAGGAAAAGCACCATGGTTCCCTTGAAACTTGCAGAGAGAAGTAAAGAGTAAAAGGTCATTGGTATCTAAACCCACTGACTACTTTGAAATCCCACATAGAGACCTCGGCACTTCACAAGTCTGTGCCAGCATATACTTAAAGGCAAGAGGGGACAATAGAAGAGGAAGAAAATAGTCTTCACTGTTCTCTGATAAACAAAACACTTGGTACCTCACTGGGCTGGCAGCCTGCTTCATTAACTATAGTAGGTGGAGAGGAGCAAATACTAGACAGATACAAACCTACTGCAGATTAGGATTCTGTCTCCCTGGAAGACAGATGATCCATCAGAGGATATAACATTCTCACAAACCTACCTGGAAAACTTCTTTTCAGTCCAGTAAAAAGCCAAACCTTCACTCCCCCACAAAAAAACCCAAAAACACACAGAAAACCCTAACACAGAGAATGCAGAAGAACAAGATGGATACTTTTCAAAATGTTTTTTAATTAAAAGCAAAAAAAATAAGGAGCACACACCAGAGCTTGACATGGGCTAGTCAAACTGCTGGTCACCAGGATGTTGAACTGGCATGAGGAAGGCTGTGTTTCTGCATATCTCAGGAGCACTAGCACAGACAGTGGGACTCCTGGGAGAGTACTCTGCCTGCCAGGCTACTGCTGCTTTGTGCTGAGCAGATTTCTCATGTGGTGATGGGAAACTTCATCCTGCAGCCCAGACTCTTCTTTCAACAAACAGAAGTCCCAGAGACTGGGGAAGAAACCACTTCAACAAATCTGCATTTTCCAAGCACTTCTGGAGAGGATTCCCCGTTGTTTCTCCTGCCTCCCCCAGGCAGGTTACACAGGTTTATGCGGAGATTCATCTTTGGCAATAGCCACACAGGTAGGACCCGGTTCTGCTTCTGCTGAAGTCAATCCATGTCCTTCCCTAGACCAAACTGCAGCTGCACCAGGGCTCATGATCACGAGCCAATTGTGCTTTAAGGTTAAATCCTCATCCACTCCATGAGGCCAGCAACTTCTGAGAGCTTCTTGTAAGTGTGTACCAGGAAATTCAGGTAAATGTGAACATCTTGGCTATAGCAATGAGGTGAAGTTTTCAGTTATGCCCAAGAGATGGAGAAGCTAGTTTTGTTTTAAGACATGACTTGGGCACTAGGATCAGGTATTGAAACCTCCCTGCCATCTAATAAAGCAGTTGCCAAAGCTGTTGGTGTGCTGCTCCACCAGCCTGGTTTCTTTACCAGAAAGGCTGGGCTGAAAAAGTGACACATTTTTCATACACAATTTTTATCAGTTAGAACTTACTAGATATGCACCTCATTTGTCTGTCAAATATTTAAAAAATACTTCAACCTGCTCTAATAATCACATTTTAACACATGCATCAAGTTTGGATCAGAACAGCATCTCTGGGATAATCAGTAAGCCCAAATTGCTGATTTAAGGCCTAAATATCAGTCACTGGCCAGCCAGCCACAATCAGTCACTCTATCCTTGAACTCTTGGAATTATTTTTGGCTCAGACTAACCCTTGTTACCATACATCTTATCCTACACACAGAAGAAAAGTGTATGTGTTTTTCAAGGCTACTGTTGCACCACAAGTTTACATACAAACACAACTTTTGCAAACGTGAGACCAGAGTAAGATCTCCCATGTCCCAGGGTGAGTCAGAAAGTTCTCAGAAGTCCAGGGAATGGTAACTGCCAGAAAGGATCAGGCCTAAGACATGCATTAGAGAAGCAATGGAGCTCCTTTGCTCAAGGTCTGGCAGATTCACTTTGCACATACCACTGCTTTAGCATTACATCCTTATCTAATGGTAAACCTGTTTCAACAACATGCAATACATATTAATGCAATATGCACTGCAACACACAATACGCATCCAAAGAAATATGCCAATGCAAAACTCTGACTGCTCACATATAGCCGGGCTAACAAGGAAGAGTCTTTTACAAAAGACAATCAAGAAATCACCTGAAACTATGAGACCTGAGGGGTCTCAAGCAATCAGCAATATTGAGACCTAATAACAGATGCTAATTCATGAAAGAAACACAAACAGTGGGACTGAGGTAATGGCAGAGATTTCATTAGTGCAATTACATTTAAAATGGTATGTTCTTTAATAGAATTTAAATAAGGCTTTGAATAATTACACACACTAAAACTAACATTCCATAACCTTATTCCGCATGGAAAAGCAGCAGAAACAACACTCTGGACTGTACAAGGTCCAATTAATGAACAATTACATTCAAAAAGTAGATCAAAACAGAAACAACTCTTTCCCCAAAAAGCTGCATCATCATCTGTAAAGTCAGCTTTCTCCCCTAGTATCAGAAATGTGAAGAAGAGATGAACTGGGCTTCAGCCCAGTAGATTTGGCCTCGTCAAATTACCAGTAGTGCTTTCCAACCCAGTCTCTCCTCATTTCTTTAGGGTGATGGAAGCTCATGGAAAAAGAAGTGAATTTCTGAAGCAACAGAAGGTGAGTTGTCCTTTCTCCAGGCCCAATAATGCACATAAATTATGGAAGCTTGGAAAAAACCCCTACATTACACTGTGGCTTGTGTTTATGGTGCATGTCCTCCTTTAGAAACTACTCACAGACAATGGGGCAGGGTGGGTGAAAAAAATCAAAGCAGCATATGAAATTGTAATATACTGTTTCAAAATCTGCACCGTCCTGCAGAACCAGGATTTATAATTTATTCAGATTGTTCTCAACAGATCCAATCTACACTGGATATGTAAAAACCAAGAGACTAAGTCATCAAGGAAAACCAAATGAAAAAACCTGCACACTGCAAGAGTTTTTAAAAACAAAACAAAACTAAAAATCCCAAGAATCATTGACGAAAGCTCAGAAAAATTTGTCATCAATTCTGAAGTGGGGCCTTGTGACATCATCTGGATTAATGAAGACAGAGATGGACTTCCCGGGGTTCTCAGTCACTAGCTGTTGCAACTTTTTGGCTAATCGGTCATCAGGCTGGTTGGGGTCCCCTCCATCCGACTGCGGGGAGGGGATGCTGGTGGTGCTGCCCCGCCGCTGGAGCTCCAGGGTGAGCCTGTTGGCTGCTTTGACGTGTTCGATGGCAGTTCGGAGGTGCTCGGCAGGGTCGGAGCGCACCGAGGACAGCTTCCGCGCGTGCAGCATGACGGTGTCTTCGGAGAGGTGCTCCAGCATATTGCACTGCGGGATGAAGTAGTTAGGGCACATCTTGTTGACCAAGCAGTGCTGCAGATCATCAATGAGACCCAGGAGGAAATGGGCTGCATAATCCTCCTGGGCCAGATAGCTGGCTGGCAGCCTGTCACAAGCCCACAGCATCATGCTCCGCAGGTGATATGGACTAATGGCTTTGGGGCGGGACAGCAGTTTGATGATGATGGCTTTGCAGGCCTGGTAGGCTTGCATGAGGCTGCTGGAGATGCACTTTTTCAGCTGCACTTCACTCCTGGCAAATGACAGCCTCCATTCATTGTCCTTCTTCCCCTTGTAGGAACACGCAGGCACTAAGTAAAACCCACTTATGACTTCCTCCTCAGTGATCTTCCCATCCCAGAAGTGGTTCTCCATCAACCAGCTCTGTGCCACAGCTGGCCAGCCTTTGAAGGACACCACAGGGACAATGTCATACAGCATGCGGCTGCTGCCCACTCCCAAAATGATGGATATGATAGTCCCATTCTTTTCTACCTTCTCCACCTTTGGCATCCCTCGTTGGGGCTTTTTCTGGATCTCAGAGAGGACAATGCTAATGGATTCATAGAACCAGTCCGCAACTTTTGTTGGGGAGAAGAAGTAGTTGGTAGCTCCATTGATATGGTCCACGATTGTGCAGCAGTCCTTCCACTTGCTGATAGTTCCCTCATCGAACAGGCGCAGGCTCAGCCAGGAGTGGCACAGGGCTGAGTGGCGCATGTCCAGCGTGACCGGTTGGTTGCGGTCGTGCAGCTTCAGCGCAGGCACCAGCAGGGTGAAGTCCATGTCATAGTCTGTGCCCCGGGCATAAACATTCAGCTCATCAAGGTCAATGTCCACCACACCTTCCCGCACACCACCTGACAGCAGCAGGTACTCGTTGGCTACAGGCAGCTTCTGGTCAAGTTTCTGAACCATACCTGAAAAAGACAGAAAGAGAAGTCCTTTCAAAAAAGGCAAACAGATAGAGGATTCAGGATTTAACCAGGATTAAAACCCATTCCATGCCCAGTAGGGAAAAAAGGCAACCAGAGGCATCTATCACTTTTGGTGTGGCAAAAATATACATCAGGCCCAGCACTCAGACAACCTTTAGTCTCACCTGACTCAGGGCAGGGCCTTCCCTGCATTCCTGGGAATGTGTGAAGTCCATCCTAAACATCACACTGTGAGCAATGGAAAAAAGCAGAATCCTCTGGTGAAACACAGCAAAGCTACTTCCAGGACTAAATTTAACTTTTTAAACACCTTCTAAACCAGTTATTCACCACACTGACATTCATTTCCATGGTATCCAAATGTTTCACCAACACTTCATAAAGAAAAGAGCATATTAATTGACTCCCTGTTCTTATTTTCTCTCTGGTGTAGAAAAAAGCTGGACCAACATCAGGGAGTTGGTTTGTACATAAGTGAATGAATAGCTACAAATGTTAGTTCAGGCAGGTCTAATTTTACAATCTGCTTTACATTTACTGATGAACAAGGCATCATGAACAAAGGAAATGCATCCTACTCTTATAGGCGAATGGAGCAGGTTAAATGATCAGGCAAATTAGAGAAGCCAGCTCTGAAATTGGTTCTTCAAGATGCAATGACTTAAAATATCTGATCAGCTCCCCAGAACACAGACATGGAGACAGATTTTTATTTTCAGCACCAAAATCAGACACTTCCCTTGACCCTGCTGTGCCTGTACCAGCTGCCCAAAGCCAGTTTTTCACTGGTTATTCTATATATACACCCCACTATACTGTGTCCAGCAGACTGAGAACAGACTCTACACAGGAGCTGAGATATTAGCACCTCATTCAGTGTTCAAATTAGGCTTAAAATTGAGTTCTGCACTTCAACTGCTCTGTAGTCTGCTCCTGTTTTCTGGGCTGTTTCACTGCTGGTGTTTGTCTTGGTTGCTTCCCAGCCTCAATTCAGCCACCACACCTCAGCCATGAGGGAACAAAGGCCAGCGGCTCTGAATGGAGATGCTGAAGCTGTTATAAGCACTGCAAAAAGGATAGATACTTATTCCTTCCAAGTACAAATGCACTAGTTTCTGCTGGCATGCATTACTGACTCCAGCTTCCAAAAGGCAATATGGTTTGTTTATATGAAGAATGGTCAAATGGACAACTTCCACTAAAAGGAAACCAGTCTCAGAGAGACAGCAGTGGGAATAACTAGCCAGAGGCATAACAGAGCCAGCCACTCTGTCAGCCCTGAAATCACAGGCAGACACATGAGGAATGTTTCTTACTGAAACACAAATGATCAGCACTACAGTCTAAGCACCCATCCTATCATAGTCCCAGTGACTGCAGAGCCTTTCCTGAGGTAATGAATCCCTGTAGGATCACAGACACTGCCTATACTAAGTGGGTCACCCTAGCAGAGAGCAGCAGCAGCACCCCAAGGCACTGAGGGCTGCACTAGGCTGAGTGGCACAGCAGTGCTTTCAGAGAGACTCACCTGTTCTTCCTGCATGCTAGGACAGCAACAAGGAAATGCTATCTGCATGCATATAGGTAAGCCATGACTGGAGCAAAATCTAAAGCTCTGTGGACACTGATTCCTCAGAAAAGCCAAGGAGACTGTAGGAAGAAGCGTCTGTGGGAAGCAGAATGCATCTTGGGGCAATATTCAGTGTAACTGAAACCCCCCATGTGAAATTCCTTGTTAAATATACTTTACCTGTTTCATTCCTTCCAAGAGCACTGGACCCAGTCAATTTTGCTGCACTGAGCTGGTATGATTTTCCTGCCAGGCAGGCAAGGACATAACCCCTTCCATTTCATGCAGCTCCAGGGGCTGCAATAGAAGGAAATAGCTCTAAAGGAGTGCTAAGAAACTCTTCCTGCTAAATCCTAAGATAATCCCATTCTGCGATCTTGCCACATGCTGCCCTCTTCATCCTCAAAGGGTAATAACTAAGAAAAGCTTCTGTCAACCTCAAAAACATTTTCTGAGGCTTAGATGCACAGTGAGTTATGTTACCCTGATCTATGGAGTGGCGAAGTCTTGCACAGGCTTCTCTATCTCAGAGGCCAAATGAGTAGCAGTCACTCCTTTGCTGTACCCAGAAGGGGTTTTCTAATGGGTATCTAAATTAACGTGACTTCTGCAGACACTACTGACACACTGCCTCTGAATCCTGGCCTTGACCGGTGCAAGCAGCCTTAGTGCTTTACACCTGTTGTAAGTTGAGTCCAATACCCATGAAGTAGAGTCTGGATCAATCACAACATAGGGACAGGGAGCAATTCTTTTTTCCCCAAAGATTAAAGTACTACCAGCCCTTACCGTGGGGCAGCACAGCTATTCACAGTATGTGGGGTTCTGATGGCCTATCCTGACTCTACACTCACCCCAAATTTTCCACTCAGGACTGTGATCTGCAGCATCTGCCATGCAGATCTGCGTATGTTCCTGAGACAGGCAGACAGAATGTAACTATCCTACAGAAGAAAACGTTCAAACCTATAGGATTCAATAAAGGATGCATTTTTCTAAGTATTTTACAACTTGAAGGATGAAAAACGCTCTGCAGTGTGCCCTTTACACCAAAACTTCTATCCCATAGTCTTTGACTGAAAAAGAAAATCATGCTTTTTCTAAAAGGTAGAGATTCTCCACTACGGAATCTGCTGGATGACTTGTTCTCCTTGGCATGAAGAGATTCTTTGTCCTTATGTGGGAGCAGTAAAGTTGACAGTCTAACTCCACTCAACCAACAGTGAGTGGGACTCAAGCCCTGCCTTCTGTACACGGTCAATGAGTCACTTGATTTTCCCTCTCCAGAACTCCAGACCTACCAGCAGAAGAGAAATATTGAAAAATAGTAGGGAAATGGTTACAGGAAATGATCTAATATATCATCAATATCTCTCTACCTGGCTGGCTGCAGTTTAAATTCAAACCCTTGAGCTCTGCTTGGCACAGAATTTCCCCTTTAAGTCCTGAACCAGCAACGTCTGCAGCTCTGCCACAGAACAAGAGAAGGAATTTTTGCTAACAGATCACAGCAGCATTGCTGATCCAACTGAAGTGGTGGAGCAGGGAGTTGAGATAAGGTCCCCTTGAGGAAAGTATATTTAGAATAGGCATAGAGTGTTCTATAAATAGTTGAGCTGGCCAAATTCAGGATTACTTAATGCTTTAGGGGTTTGCAGTGTCTTCAAACTGTCCCCCTTACTCATAAATCTATTTAAAATGTGAGGGATTTCAAGGAATCCCATCGGCCAACACTGTATGGTGGACACTGTCCTGTCACAAAGCTTTCATCCCAAGTTTCTACAGCCCATGTACAACAGAAGGAGGCACTCCAGTTCAGCAAGCATGCAAGTGCAAATACAGAGAAGAAAAGCACCAAGACTGGTACTCAACCCAAGTACTAAATAGCACCAATGGGCCATTTGAGCTCTGTTCTTTTCATCTCAGTCCCACGACCAGCTGGGAGGAGGAGGCAATAGGGGTTACAGACAACCTAATGAAATTTATAGAAGCCCTGTGGAGTTGTCCGTAAAGACCAAACCAGAATTTGTAGGGTCAGACACACAAAAAAATTATTTTAGCTGAAGAACCAGCTCTAGTGGAATCAAAGTAAGTTCACTGATACTTAAGAAGGCTCCTGCTGCTACCAGGCAAAACACATAATTTGCAGTAATACCTTGTGTGACACTGAAAAGGTTGTTTGGCAAAGCTAAGTGACAGACTGATGTACAGTTACCACCTCTTTCTAAAGCACCTTAAAGGAGTTCTGTTTTCCTAGACATGTAATTAGTTTAGGACCTTCTCAAGCTATTACATTTGGCATCCTAGCAGGTAAGTATGCTTGCAAGCATGAGAAAGACAAGGAAAGTGAGAATCAGGAGCACCACCTGTAGGCCAGGCTTGCTGGTTGATTTACTAAACATGAATTCAGAGTAACATAGGTGAGCAAGTGAGTTCTACCAACAGAACTTCATTCCTTTGTTGTTTCTTCAGTGTCAGGAGAAAAAGGATTTATTTCTACTTCAAGGATTAGGATACAAAGAGAATAAAAACAGAGAAAAGAGATTTTACTTTATATAACACCTACATTTGGGACACATCCTTGAATGAACTGTGACTCTGATGCAGATGACACAGAGACTATTCTTCCCATTTAAAAAAACAAAAAAACCCAAAAAAACAAAAAAAACCCCAAAACAAAACAAAACAAAAAAAAACACCAAAAAACAAACAAAAAACAAAAACAAAAGGCAACACAAAAATGCTCCCCTTCCATTATAGAATTTCAGATTAATTGATTTCAGGACTGTTGCAGTGTGTGCTGGGATCTGCTGCTATTTCATGACTAGTTTTGTGTAAAAAAAGAGGAACACACAGATCTGTCTTTGAAGAAACTGATCACAAGAAAAATATGATGTAAAAACTTATTTCTAACATATGCATTTCCTAATTTTGAGTTCCTTCTTGAAACCTTCCTTCCTGATGCCTTAGATGTGCAACCATTGCCACCAAAAGGAAACACAGGCAAACTGAGATGCTGTTCTGTTAGTCTAACTTGGTCTCATCAAACTGCGTGGGGTTCATCCTGTTTGATGCATGACCTTGAGAATGCCTTTTTTCTTCTACATGAAATCATTACCAGCGTGTAAGTCCTAAGACGTAGGGAAGTCTGACCTCCTGGATGATCAGAAGGTGGTTGGAGTTGCTCAGATGGCACTTGGAATTGCTCAGACAGCACCAACTACACACTAGATGCTATCAGCAGAGAACTAATTTGTAAGCTCAGGATCTCTCATGCTGGCCAGGCAAGTCTTACCCTCAACTGCTACAAGAAATACATGAAACCCCAGGCTAGTCAAAAATACAAAGAGCTTTTTTCATTTTTTGTAAAGACACTAGACAGGGACTCTGAGGTTCCTTGACAATTGTGCTGCAAACAGCAGATCCTGCAGTATAGGAATGCTGCTCAAAGGAAAGATTTCTGCAGACGTCTCCCAGCTATGCCTGAGCAATGTGTGTTGAATGCCAGAGGCTTCTTTAAGACAGGATGGGAGGCTGCTCTGATGCATCTGGACTGCACAGATTCTTCTGTTTCCCTTGGTAATTGCAAATCTATTTATGAGCAGCACAAGTTTTTGTTACGCAGGAGAACTGAAAGAGTCAGCTCTTTAGGGGAGTCTTTAGTTACAAAGCACATTTTGAGAGGACTGTTGGCGGAAGCAGGCAGGGGGTGGGAGAAGAGTGGGGAGACTGAACCATGTGATACCAGTTTAGTCAAATATGGGATGCGAGCGAAGGAAGCTGCTCCTTGCAGACGGATACACCAGTGTCCTACTGATTCTGCTCCTTTTAGAAATCTTGTGACATGGTGACAGAACACACTGCAGGGAAACAGCACCCCCTCGTAAAAGAAATCAGCTTCTTTCTCCAAAGTCTTCTTTAAAAACAATTTTAAAAGTATCGTCCCAGTTTTTTTTCCAGTTTTCATGCATCCTGGTGGAAGCCACCCACCTCGCTGAAATCCTGTTTGGCAATGGAAAGTGTTGTTTCATGGTGCAAGCAGGAAAGAAAGGAAGGAA
>VYZT01002627.1:178326-220552 GCA_013400735.1 Pomatostomus ruficeps
GAAGGAAAGAAAGAAGGAATGAAAGAAAGAAGGAAGGAAAGAAAGAAGGAAGGAAAGAAAGAAGGAAGGAAAGAAAGAAGGAAGGAAAGAAAGAAGGAAAGAAAGAAAGAAAGAAAGAAAGAAAGAAAGAAAGAAAGAAAGAAAGAAAGAAAGAAAGAAAAGAAAGAAAGAGCCCAGATTCAAAGGGTGAGCCTGTACAGTGAAGAGTGGTGCTGTCACAAACACCTAAACCCACTCTGGCACCAAAACCAGCAGCAGTGTTCGTGCAGTGACCTGCTTGGCTAAACCAGTCAGGTCTCAGAGACCACAACAGCAGGACCAAACTGCTTCCAGAGCTGGAACCAGCATTTTCAGAGGGAGACCCTGCATTGCTGTGCACCTGCTGTGGGCAGGAAGAGTTTTAGAGTCAGTTCCGAACTGATGCTAAATTTTCAGCCTGCCAGTCTGCTGATCCAAGAGTCTTATCTCCAGAGTCATATAAACCAAACTAAGGTAGGAGTGATGAAGGCTGAAAGCCTACCTGGAATATGAACTGCAAGTCAAAGAGGTGCTCCAGGGTCTGAAATATGTGGGTGATGAGGTCTGAGAGCAGCTGATAAGCAGAACAGAAGGAAGAGGGGACAGAGAGGATAGTTACAAGAACAACTTGCTGCTACACCCTGCTTAGCACCACTGTACACTGTGTCCAGACAGTGTCCATATTTCCAAATGTGCATAAGACATGAAATTCCCTTTGGAAATGGCACAAGATGCCATCTATCCTGGAACTGCAGTCCCAGAGACAAAATATGGCAGGGGACAGATTGTTTTAATAATTCCACCCTCTGGGACTGAGAGTGCACATTTGGCAAGGGCTACACAGGGTCTAGATGGGCCATTTCTGCTCACAGCCCTACGGAGCACTGCTAAGTACTCAGCAAGATGTTACACTGGGGGAGACTCACCAGGATTCCTGTCTTGGATCTGCTTACAAGGTAACAGCAGTGGGCACAAACCAGGTTGAGCATCTTGAGTGCAAACATGCAGCTTGCAGGAGAGGCTGTTCTGCCCTTGTTTTTCCTAGTCTCTTCACTGTTACTGAGATCTTTACAAGAGCACAACAGCCTCAGTGTGGTACATAACACATCCAGCTACTGTAGCATCCTGGCTCAGGCAACTGCTGCTGAGTGCTTTCAGGGGAAGAACATTAAGAGCAAGGAAAGTAGAGCATAATAACTTTCCCTCTGCAATCTTCAAGCATTCTCTGGCTTTGCTATTTCCCAAACCAGAGGCAGTATTTGCAGCTCTGTCTTTAATAGCACTGACAGACTTATCTGCTTGGAATGTCTCTCACTTCTTTGTAAATCAGTTGTATTTTTGTTATAGTCAGTGCCTTGCAGCACTGTATTTCACAAAGCATGTTTCAAAAGGATTTCCTTTTGCTGGCTTGCTGTGAAATGAAGAAACTCACCTAACCACGGCACCTTCCATAGATCACTGAAGATCTTAAACAGCTTGATCAGTCATCTTTCTTCCACGTTGAAAAGGACAACTTACTTAAACTTTGTTTAGCCAACTGTCCAGATCTGCAATTGTGTGGGCCTTGGTATTGCTACACTCTTCAGTGAAATGAGATGGTCAACGCTGCATGACACATGAAAAGGTGACTTCCGGGTGAATGTCTTCACACTCCTCTGAGAAATACCTCAGCAGTCTTGCTTACTAAATTAGCCTCACTCCACTGCAGGTTTGTTCAATGTAATGGAGTCCTACTTCCCAAAATTTAATTTCGCCTTCAAGATGTTCCCCTTCCAAAAGCCAGCACCAATCCCATCACTTTACAGAGAGTGTTGCTGACACTGGAAAAGAACTGTGGAAGTAGGACAGGGTAAGGTTTTGGAGACTGCACAGGAGAACAAATTGCCCAGTCTCCCTCAGGCTCGCATCCCAATCTGACGAGTCAGCACCAGGTGCCTCTCACAGAAAGCACGTGGCAGCTCTCCACTGATGAGCAAAGCCATTCCCTCCCAGACCTGGGAACATATTCTCCTCTCACTCCAGTCAGACACAGGGGCATGAGTATATTTCAGGTAGAACTTGACTCCAGGGTTGCAAAAGCAGTTTGGGCTCCTCTGGGATGGTTTTGTGTTCTCAGTTGCTGTCTGGTATCTTTTGCCCATCCTGAAAGGGCTAAGCTGCTACACCACTTTATGTTCTGGTGCCAGTGGGCTCTGCCCAGAGGAATGCCACCACACCCTCACATCCTCTAAATAACATAAGAGCCTCCACTGTAAATACACTTTGAGCTGTTCTACCAAGGCTCCTGCTTACAGTTATTCAACACACCAGAAATCCCCTCCCCAGCTGCTAAATCACCAGCTTGCTTTCTGTTCCTTTAGTAGTTGCTTTCTACAAAGGTAAGTCACAGCCAAGAGCAAACCACAGCACCATTCCTCATGAACTGGGCCTGAGCTAACACTGCCCATCCTCAGAGCCTGCCTTTTCTGTAATAACAGCTCTGCCTTGCTGCAGAGCAGCAGGAGATTTGTCCTCAACTCCACAATTCTTCACTAAATTACCCAGAAAAGCTAAATTTTCATGTGGAGTACACATGATGACTAACAGCCATCAGGGAGTTGATGAATAACCACAGCTATAATTAATGTCCTTGATTTTCCCTAAAATCCACCAAACTTGGCTCCTGTGGTCAATGACATGATCAGAGTGGCATCCCTTTCAATCTACCAATAACTAAATCTATTTAGGTTTATACAGTGGGACAGGTCAGGAAAAGGGCAAATAAAGGATGATTCCAGAAAACCAGCCAAGCACCAAAAGTGTGCTGGAAATCCTGAGTCCTCTGAGTACAGAAGGAAAGTAGGTATCTTCAGAAGCTTTTCTGAGGCACATAGTGGAGAAAATGACATGAACTGAATCTTTTCTCCAGCCCTTAGAACTCACTGGACTTCATCCATACAGACCTAATCTGGCCCCTTTGACAAATCCTGTATCCAAATACTGGGAGAAGCCAAGACAGATAGGCCAAATATGGCTGAGACAACCAATGCCAGAAGCACAATACAATTTTTCTCTTGCTCATGAGCATGGATTGGACTAGCAAGATAAGGCAGGGAATCCAGATCCTTGTCACAGAGTGCTGAAATCAAAAAGGCTTAAACAATACAGCTGTGTCTGAGATCATGGAGCTAGGAGCAAGCTTTCCTGCAGTACTAACCAACTTCCCACCCACCACTGAGAACATGGCCAAAGCCACATGGAGCTGGATCAAGTCACCTATAGGAGATGCTTTTGCCAAAGCCCCATGTACAGCATCAGCTTTATGAAAACTGCTGGTTGGCTTTGTCATTCATGCAAAATTCCTCTTCATCCACATCACCAGGAAAAGCTGATCCAGGCCAAATTTGTTGTTAGCAGAAAACAGAGCGGTTCTCGTGAAGTGAATGGGAATTTCAAGAGCATTTCTCCTTGCTTTTCATAGGAGGCAGGCAGAGGGAAACCTAAGCCCTCCAACTTACCTGTCCATATCCCATTGCTCCTACCATCCTGCCCCAGCTTCATCTTGCAGAGATCATATTTGACAGCACACAAAAGCCAGCAGAAGTTTCTAACCAAAATCTCAGATTTTACAGCCATTTTTTTGCAGCTGAGCACTGTCATCTGTCAAAGAGCACAGCAGGAAGCACTGGTGGGTTCGATCTCCATCGAGCGCCAAGGCCACAGCCCCAGCAGCTGTCAAGGATCTCTCATCCCTGCAGCACAGGCAGCGGCCAGGAAGAATGGAACTGAATAATTAGAGTAAAAGAGAAAGGGAAGAACAACCACTGCTACAGCAGGGTAGAACGTGGACCACCTTGTGTGAAGGTATACAGTAAAATACCACTGTCCCTTTGGCACAAGACAGCAAAGGTGAAATGCAGTCACCCTAAGAAAGTAGCAGGAAGAAGTCACATGGCCAGGTGGCCCTGGAAGACCCAGGTATTGCAGCTGCCCTCCTTCCAGCGTAAGGTGTGAATAGGCTGGTGGAGCTGGCAGTGCTCACTGGCCGATGCCCTGGAAGCATTTACAGTGAGATGAGAGCTGTATTTTTTGACCAGTTCTCTGTTACCAGGAACAGGGCTTGAAATGCCCTTTGCACAGATCTGCCATCCCATTTTACCCACTCTGCTCACTCAGAAGAAATTTCAAGAGAACAACCACACCTGTTGCAAAGCCTTTTTGTGCTTACCTGGAATGAAATAAAGCCTCACACACACATTTATTTAAAGAAAGGCCTGGTGATAGCTCATCAGGATGAAAGCTACATTGCAAGGTGAAGGAGGGAGAAGAAAGCAAAATTGTTGCTGATCAAATATAAAATTTGCAAAGTATGTTCCCGCCAGTAGCCTATCCCAAAGTAATGTCTCATCTAAAAATCTAGTGGAGTAATGGCATAAGCAAGATTTGGGTCCAGAAACTGTCAGAAACTTATGCAAAAGACCTCACAAAGTAGGATCTCAAAGTCTTCTTGTAATGAAAAGCTGATGATAATCAAAGCTCATTCTTCAAATCCCATCTCCTATCAAGGCTGCTTCACCTTGCTGACTCTGAAAGCTCAGGTGAGCAGAATCCCATTCACCAATCCCCCCATGTTTTAGGAAGCAGTGTTCCCAGCCCAAACATACACGAAAAGACAGGCCATGAAATCACAACAATGTCTTCTCGGTTTCATTTTCTCCAGCCATTTCACAAGGAGGACAGAAGAAAGGCAACTACTGCTCAAAATTCAATAGAAATAGAATTCAACAGAATAGAGAACTCAGTTAGCTCACTTAGCTTTCTCCTGAAAATGTGAGAACTAGAAACACTTTGTTTACACTCTATTTAACAGAGAACCTTATGTCACTCCAGTAATATGCCTTATGGAGAAAACCACAGTATACTGGTAGAATTTTCCTACCTACATTCGGAGTTTCTTTCTAAAATTAAACTATCTTCTTTATTGTCTTATACAGTGCATAATCTGGAACATTAATCCTATAAATTCGCTAATATATTTGTACAACCATGAAAAATGCTAAAAAGCTTTGCTTACAAATGATGATAAAGAAATTATGCTTAGAAAAGGCAGGTACATGGAGAATACAGATCTTTCAAATGGATTCAGTAATTAGAAATCTCACCTGTATTTTATAGATATTGCTGTGAAAATACTTCATAAAATTTCCCTGTGGATACTCAGCTCCTGCAAGGCTTGCTATCCCTTGCATGAAAACACTTCCCAGCACAACAGTGATGGATAATGTTTGAATACAGTCCTTCTACACAGAAAGTAACCAATAACACAGTGCTTGCTGGTTTCCCACTGACAGCTGGTCCCCCCACTGTGATTAACAGGCAAAGAAAGAAGATTACAGACCTCCTAAATTTGCCAACACAGTCTTCAGAATTATTTGCGCGAGGTAGAAGCGGGAATACAAGGGTGTGAGCAGGTCCTGTAACGAGGATGCTTGTCCCTGAAGTCAGACAAAGCTGATGTACAGCTCATACCCAGCAGAAATCTGAGCGCAATCCTACTTGTCTGTTCCTGGCTGCACTTTAAGAAGGGGCTAGCAGAGGCAGAGACAGAAAAATACTGGTTTGTAGCTGAAGCCAATCAGCATCAGAGCACAAATCATACACTGAGCTGCACTGCTGCTCTGGCTGGTGTTGTTCTACTTGTGCCCAGGTAGATCTGCTTGGATGACAGGCTGGGCCCAGATCTGAGGCCCCTGAGCTGCTTTGCTCTTCTTGGCTCACAAACAGCCCACAGAGAGTGTAAAAAGACCTTTCAGGTTTCCTCCTCCACTTGATGGGGTTTGGGGCACTTCCTAGTTATGCTCAGGTATCAGCCAGCTCTTATCCACAGACACAGCCTAGAAGAGGATAAAAATACGTCGATTCCCAAACAGTCACTGGCATCCTCTGCCTATAGATTGGGGCACCACTAGGAGGACCCTGCAAAATAGAATTTGTTGCTAAAACACAACACCCTGCCCCAAATTATACTCTGAGTACTCAGAAATTAAGCAAGAAATATTCCAAGGAGCTTTGTAGTTGAGGAAGAAGCAGCACTCCACCCCTTCCCAGAGAGATGGCTTATGAAATCACGATGCTGCTAAAACATGTCTTTGCGTTCGCAAGCTGAGGACATTCTACTTTGCTGCTGGTTCTTTAGACCACCACATTGAGCTTTAGATCTTACTTCAGCCTTTACTGGCAGTTACCCAGCCGCCGCAAGGAGAAGGCAGGAACCACCCCGCCTTGCTGTGGGCATGTCCATTGTCCTTCCGTGTAAAAGGTCCCAGGGAAGCGGTGACAAGTCCAGCCGCAGGAGCGGTGCGTGCGGTGCCCGCAGCCGCCAGCAGATGGCAGGAGCGCACCGGCGTGCGGGGCTCGGCAGCGGGGCCAGCGCCTGCTCCGGCGGGACGGACCGGGAGCGCTCTGCCGCCGCACCGGGACAAGGCACGGACACACACACACATCCCCCAACATCCCTCCCCACCACCCGACAGGGCTTACCGTGAAGAGGAAGCCAGCTCTGACACAATTATTGCTTTGAGACCAGCACCAGGATACCAAACCTGGAGCATTCGCTCCATCCTTTCCACGTATCTGGCAGTAAACAATGTACGGGGTGGGAAGGAGATGCAACTTTAAGAGGGGATAAGCCAGAAGATAGTCACCAAACCTGTCTACAAATCCTATTTAATGCCACATTTCCAGCTTGTGACGACTGAAGAGAAAGGCCAGCATTTTGTCTAAGCCATCTGTACACAGCTCCTTTTGTGTCGTTTCTCTTCGAGTATTTATGCCACTTTGTGCAGCAGCACAACTGAGCACCATGGCTTCAAAGGAGAACAACTGCTGTTTATAGAAGCACTGTCAAGAATTTATTGCTAATGTATTTTGATAAGTTATGAAAAGAGAATGAATCATTGCAGGTAAATTTAGTTCAAAAATTAGATTTTCTATTTCTTCATCGAAAACCACGTAAACTCTCAGAAAGCACAGAGCTGCACAGGAGCAGTTCTTGGTTCAATGGAAGTAGGTAGTTCAGTTTAAGGACAGAGCCCTCCAGAGAGTCAGATTAAAGGTGAAATCAACATCTAACTAACCAGTTTCCCTTATTTATTTTCCTCCTCAGAACAGAGCGAATACAATGAAAGTAATGTAGGAGCATTCAAAATTAAATGCAAAGGGGATTCTCTAGGAATGCACATACATCCGTGCGTATTTGAAGAGCAGGGCTGGGATTTTGGAACTGTCTCGGGGCAATAAATAGAGAGTCTATCTGGAAATGGAGGAGGAGCAGAAAGTGTTAAGCAAAAAAACCAACAAAAACAGTGTTCTTGTAAAGTCATGTTTGCATGTTTTAATCCAGTGTATAAAATTTCTAAACTAAATAAATTTAAAATGCACCTATAAAGCAGTGACAAAGGAAGCCAAAATCAGCTTCTTAGTCAAGGGAATTGTATTCCCTTGTCAGAGTGACTTCTCAAATATTTAAAATACCGATCCTCCTCTGTGAACAATATGCTGCAGAAACGGTAGGAGGTTACAGCATGACTCCACCTGTAGGACCAAGATCCATCAAACTGTCCATGTGTCAGCTGAGTTATGGGCCAGCGAAGGAACAAATCCAGAGTGGGAAGTGGGTGTGCATATTGCAGCCTTAGATGTGCGTGCTCTAACAGATAGCTGTGAACATCTGGCAACACAGAACACATCTGGGATGAGGGACCATCAAAGGAGCAAACCCAAGCATCCTTTGAGTTTACAGAAATAGCAAACTACCACCACAAGCACTGTGGCATGAACCACAGCATGGTGCCCAGCAACAGCATCAGCTCTCGGGGGCTGGGTATGTCCTACAGACACCTCTGAAGCTGCATTTAAATAGCTATTGCCACACCCCCACTGTAGCTGGAGGCCAGCAAAAACCTTAATGGAGGACACAAACATGTATTTCTCTACCCCCAAACACTCCCCAGCCTTTGAACCCTATTCAGACAATGTCATAGGAGACACCACTGGGATACCTCTCTTGCTGGCTTCACACTTGCATATCCAGAAGCAACCCACCAGCAAGCCTGTTTCAAGCTCCAGACCTGATTCCCAAGTATTGGACAGTGATACAGGATGTCCTGTCATGTTCTCTTCCCCATGCCCCCAACCCCATATTCAGTCAGAAGTCTGGAAAAATGGAGGTGAGTGGATAACTCTAAATCTTCATACTCATTTTCCCACTCCACTCCAGTTAAAAGGGAAGGGCCCTGCCCCAGCAGTCTGTGTGAGGGACAGGTCATTTATTGCAAGGGGGCTGGGTGGAGGTCCAGTTTAAAGACCATGGGAGGAAATTTTCTCTGTTGGGGAAGTCACGGTAGCAGGGACGACAAAAGGAACATGTCTGGAAAATAGCAGAGGAAGCAGAAAAAGCAAATGAAGTGGCAAATAGAGCCCTCATCGGGCCATAAAACTTTCAGATTCCATGCGGAATACTTGTCAAATCCAATGGGATGCAGTCTGGGTTTAAAGCAAAATTGTGGCAGTTCAGAAGACACACACAGGTTGTAAGCACTGAACAGCAACACTCACTAGAGCTCCTTGACTTTATTGCTCACTCTGCTGAGGGTAGATGAGCCGAGCATGGAGCAGAGAGGGGCTAGAGACTCTGCAATTCAGTCATGCTTTTGAAAGCCCAAGGTATTTCAGCTCAGAGGCCTGAGACCAGAGTTTGTGTAACAGAAGAAACAAATGAGGAAACAAGTGAAGCAAAGACTGCTTACAGCAGGGAGGAAATGCAGGAATTGGGCTTTGGGGGAGCCTGCATTGCTAAAGAGCAATCACTTGATTGCTTGAAGGACGAATGCTGGGAGATGTCTGACTCTCCTGCCTGCTTGAGATGCTTAGCACACAGACAGCCCTGGCTCAGTGAGCCCCAAACCACAGCTGCATTCCCCACACCAGTGGCTGAAGTGAGAGCAGCCTCTCTCACCTATTTCCCCTTCTGCTCAGCTGAGCTGAGCTGAATTTGTGATCATCACGCAAGCCTTGTATCCCTTGCAAGCTGAAGCACTTTTCCTGCCTTTTCCAAAACATTGGCTAGGATCAGAGGCTGCTCTGCCAACCCTTGTGTTTGAAACCTGGAACATGGACTTGGCCCATGGAAACATGGAATGAACACGAGGTCCATTGCTTGTCCCCAAGCTACAAGCTGCCAGACTGCCTTCCTGACTTCCTTCCCCTGCTCAGAAACAAAGTGGAATTCTCACAGCATCATCTACTGCCTCCAGAAGCTGGAGCTTTAATGACAACATAAAATGTAACATCACACTTGATTAAAAATAGAAACAAAAAATGCAATTATGAGTTGGCACGATTGCAAGGCACTCAGCTGGTATTTTGCCGCCTGCACTGGAGAATGGCAGGGGCAAGCCCAGCCACTGGTGACTTGAACAAACACAGCACAGGTGTAAACCTCCTCTACCCCTGACTGCTCAGGGCGGAGTTGGTGTGTGATGGTGGGAGCCAGCCTCTCTGCTGCCATGGCAGTGGCATGACATGCCAGCAGCCTCCAGGGTAACAGAGGGAGACTTTTTTACCTCTTCTCTGTTGCTTCAAATGTGTGTCTCCACACACCATCCCTCTGTCTGCTCTGCAAGGTCACACACATGCGCTATTGAGGCAAGGGCTGGGACAGACAGCCACACTGCTGGCAGCATGAATGCTCTTCCCATTTTATGTCTTTTAAAAGCTGTTAACTTGAAGCAGAGAGAAAAAGAATCAATAAACTCAGGAGATGCAATCTCTTTTGGGTATCTTAAGAGCTTGGCTTTTGGCTATTTTCAGCAAATTAGTGTGGGGCTCTTACACACTTATATCTGCTCTCTGTGAGGTGAAAGCAGGACTGCCGCCAGCTCCATGACTCATACAAACACAGGGGAGGAAACATAAAACAAGCTGCCTGCTTGCTCTTTCCCAGGGCTTAATCACACCCTATGTAACTATTTAATGTGCCTGCTCCAGTACATCCGAAGTTGCAGCATGAGAACAAGCGGAGCTGGGGCTGGGCTTCGACAGCTTTTGCACAGAATTGCTGCCAGAGCCCCATCTCAAACTTCCCACTGAACAGAAAGAGGAAAACAGAGATCTGTCCACACTTTTGAGACAGTAGCTCTCAACAGTCCCTGCCAGCTGGACAGAAATAACTGTTATGTTTTGTTACAGACCATTTTTGGCTAGGACACACAAGAAGATCCATTCTCATCCATCACCTCCATGTACCAACCTAACAAACACCTACAGAGCTGTTCCTCCCAAAGTCTCCAAATCCTGAGCCATAGACAAGTACTTGTACTGGATTCAAGTTCAGGCACTCAGCAAAGATGTGCCGGAGGTGCTTGACAAAGGTTCAATATTTGTTGTTTGGCCATATTGCCAACTCTTGTCTTCTGTCTTTTTCTGAAGATCCAAGTTTCTGGAGTCCTAAGGCAGGGCAAAAGTCTCAGCTTGAATTTATGAAAAGAAATGAGCAATTCCTATCCATCACAGCTGCAAATAACCAAAAATACCCTGAAGGAGATGAGTCTCACTTAAAAGCAGAAGAAAACAGAACAGAAATAAAAATACACCAAGAGCTTTTAATTTTAGAGTCCAACTCAGCTTCTGAATGCCTAGAGTTTAGCAAACTAGCTCACTGCTATTCCCTCTAAGCTTTCTTTTGGATGGCTGGCGTCAACTCTCTCTACAAATTTATTGAGTAAAAAAATGGCAAAGTAAAACCCACTGGGTCTCATATAGGGAGATGGAGAGATGGCACTGAGGAAAGGGACAGAAGGATCCCATGTATTGTTCCCTTGGACAGTGATGTCCTGGGAAAAACACTCCAAAAAGGAATCTGCCTGCAGCCCTAGGGATGGCAGGGGCAGGGTATATTCTTCCCTGGACAGAGAGCTTCCTCCTCTGAAGTGCAGGAGTGCAGTGCATCTTTTCCCAGCACCTACTGGTCCCTGTCTTGCTGTGATCTTCTAAGTGCCCACTTCCACATCACAAACTCTGCTAGATTTCTAATATCGCTTCATGGTTCATCCACACAGTCAAACTCCCTCCAGACTCAAAGCAAAACAGCAGCAATGTGCACTTGTACTGGAGGTGTTAGAAACACCACAGTGAGCAGGGAAGAAAGGCTCTATTCCAGGGACCACTGCCTGCCAGGTCCTGCAGTGCAGCACAGTTTGGGTGCCTCTGCCAGGGACAGCAGCAAGAGGCTTCCAGGAGCTTAGAGAGCCCTCACTTGCTCACAGCTTTACTGCTGGGCTCCTTGCTTGCTTCCCTCCTCAGTGTGAGTTAATTATTCTCACCAGAGCATAGTGTTTGCCCCACTGGGGCATCTGGAAGGAGCATTCACATACGGCAGTGCTGTGACTTGGTGCAAAGGGGGACAGAAAAGCAAGTTGAGCTCAGCAGTTCTTCTAATGCAACACACGGCAGCAGATCCAAAAGCCGGCTCCTGCCTTCCCTTCCAGCTACTGTCATAGCTCTCACAACCCCACACCAGGCCAGGTGAGGCTCTGTCCAGGGCTCTGCACACCTCCAGGCTCCTCCACCTTCAGCTGATGCCCCAGAACATCCCCTGGGACACTGACCAAAGTCTGTCAGCTCCCCACTTCACGCAGCTCTCAGGACTGCCAGAGCTCTGCTGATACCCAGAGCCCAGCAGCAGCAAACCTCTGCAATGCCACGCTCTACCGCCAACAGCTGCAGCCTTCATCGCTGCCTGAGGATTATCCTCCTCTGACCCCCTGCAGCTCCTTTCTGTGATCTGCCCTGCTCCACAGCCTGGCACAAGGCCAGGCTCCCCCGCCTCCAATCTCCATTACTCCATGTGTCCAAGTCCTGGCCTTTTTCAGCACCCTTCTGATGCACCAGGGGCACAGAACCTTCCACCCATCAGACAACTCCCAAAGGGCTCCTCAGCGGCTCACAGACAGTGACAAAACAAAGTTTTGAACACCATGCTCCTTGAGACCACTCATTTTGCCTTCACCCCATCTCTGTGCACACAGGGAGCCAAGAGCCTCACTCCCTCGCTATTTCTGGATGTGGGCAGACCCTCCTCTGCCTCTGCTACTGAAGATGTCTGACATAGCAGACAGGCCAGCGCCTGGCATTTGGTTACCTTTCAGGCTCTCTGTTTAGCTTCTACCCAGAGATAACAGATCCCTACCAAGAAACTTAGTTGTCAAGGAGACCTCTTTCAAACAACAGTTTGGTAGGAACTATGTTATTATCTAGGGTAGCAACATCTCTACCGTGGAGCACTTGGGTTAACTGCCTGCTAGCTCTGCCTCAGTTAAAATGCAGCCTCAGAGAGAGAGAGAAAATCAAAATGAAGTTGGCAGCATAACTAAGTCCCAGAGTTTATAATTTCACATACATACAGGATTCTCTGGAGGCAATGGAAGGTCACCAAAGAGAGCTGCGCTCCTCCTAGTGTCATGGCTCAGCCTCCCCCTCACTCTCTTACACTGATTTTATAATCCAAATTCGAGCCAAAATGCAAAGAAACAGATCCTAGCCTTTCACTAACACTGGCTGTGTCTCCTCTGGGAGCTACATATTTCAGATGGCAATATTTAACCTAGAAACAAACGAAAGCAGAAGCAGTTGTACAGGGAGAGCACAAGACCAGACAGGTGGGTTGGGATGGTGCTGAGCAGAGGGCTGGCAGGCGCCTAATGAAAAATGTAGCCGAAGGGCATGCAAAGAGTTTCACTCTATGGATGCAGGTTTCTAGCTCCCACTGCGTGTTTCCTCCCAGTCCTGGTAGAGGACAGATCTCTAGGGCAATAAAAGCTCCTTTTTTATTTGCCTCTGCCTTCAGCAATAACAATTCCTATTTTCTCTGTTTCCTTCTTCAGACACTGGGTTAGCTAAGAGGGAGAAATCTGCCACTTCCACCCCTCTCACACTACAAATAAACCTCCCTCACAGCAGCATTGCAAGCTACCAATAACTTCACCAGCAGTGAAAAGGCAGCCAGAGAACAGCAGCCAGGAACAAAGAGTGCATGTGGGTAATAGGGAAGAGTTACCCTGCACGTAATCTTCAAAACCAGCCAGAAATGAAGCAGTTGCAGGAAAGAAAGGCATTTGCAAAACTACCAGGTGTCAGCTGATCTATTTCTAATTGCCTGAAATGACAGCTCCTGACAGCATAAAGCTAATCTTACATCTCTGGAGAGGAGTTTCAAAGGTAGGAGATATTTCCTGGCACGGGGAAAAAGCTGAGCTGGGAATTCAGGTTATAAGGCACATAACAGAGTGGGAGCCATTTTAAGGTCTTCAATCACTTGCTACAACACAGAGCTTTATTTGGTGCAGCCTCTTCCATACAAAACATGTAAAAATAGCAACTGGTGAGACATGAAAATCAGAGATAGGGAGCTTGTGCCAGAGACATTTAAGGGCAATAATGATCTGCTGTTATGGCTTCAAGCAGTGATTTAAGACTCCATAATGAATTCTTTGCTCTATGCTGGCCATGAATGAGGGGAGAAGTATGAAGGGTTATAGTTCCATCTTCAAGATAAAGCAAGCCTGAAAATGCACTGTGGATGTAAAGGAACAAAATTTAGCAAAGAACTCAGAATATGAAGCTGAGAGTTTTATTCCATCTCAAGTTTTTGCTCAGTCTCCTACCATAACAAAGACTTAGACAGTTAAGCTTCTTATGCAGTTTGTCTAGAGATGAAATTCAGCACTACTTTATCACATGGCAAAGCCTTCTCTGAGAAGAACCTTCCACTAAAGGAGCAGAAAGTATTATCAGGTAAATTCTTTTTACCATATACATTTATTGAAATCTGAATTCAGCCTACAGGGTCAAACTAAAGAATACAATAAAATTTTAAGCCCCAAATTTCTTTTCTCCATTTTGGTTTTTTTCCAGGAGACTGGTCGCTACATTTTCACACTTCCTTCTCAGTAATGAGCATTTATGATCTCTGTCAATTTGTATAAACTGTAAAAATTATCACACTGAGAGGCCCTCTATGCCCTCAGCACCATGGTGAATGCATGGTGATTCCCTTAACCTAAGTGGTATGTTTTCATCCTGAGAAAATAATTTCACAGCCCAGCACCAAAAGACCATTTGATCCCTTATTGGGCTACTGGAGACCCCTAGAATTAATGTGGAATGGAGGGAGAAATCAACCTTTGAGAGGAAACAGCAACTCCAGAAATACATCTCCAGTGAAAGAGTGAGTCTTAGAAAAAAAATTGGAAAAAAAAAAGGTTAAATTTGTCCTCTTCTGCGCTGAATTCTGTGGTTTTTAAATATCAAATAAATCCACAGAGCAGTACAGAAGACAGAAATCCACTATGGCCAAGATTGAATCATTGTGAAATTTAACTTCCTTTGGAGTTGAAACAAAGGACATAAAACTTCTGAAATTATTCACAAGAGGAAAAATCTAAAAATATTTCAGGTACTTAGGTATATGAATAGCAAATAGAAAATACGCAAAACATTTCAAAAACTTCAAGGGCTCTGTTCCAGAAAAGAAACAACAAATCTTGTTATTTTTCCTTCACCATGGAAAATCGAGGCAATGCAGTCTTGTGAGTTACCCCACTCAAATGGAAAATGATCAAAGGTTTTTGCTACAGCTCTGCCTATCAGGGGTTTGAAAGAGCTTCACTCATGCCCTTTGCCTTCCAGAGCAGGATGCTCTGGACTGAGAGGCCAAACCATTGGCCAAGAGCAACAGAGGCAAACTTTTCCTTCTTGGTAACCTGTAGAGGACACGAGTGTGCACAAGGGAGAGGCTGTGCCCGCGCAGGCGGACAGGAGCGGGATCCCATCCGCCAGCACCAGGAACCCACAGCCAGGCCTGGCTGCCCAAACACGCACAGGACAAAGGCGAACAAGCTGGAACCCAGCCGGGAGCACTCTGCCAGAGCTGTTTGCCAGAGGGAAATCCCAAAAGACTATGGCCTGGAGCCAAGGATGTGGGGACAGGGAATTAAAGAAGTCCATCTAAAGTTGACTGAATTTCCTTCTCCTTCAATTCCTATGCAGTGTCCTCTGGACTGATGGGGTCTTTCTGTGGAACAGGTATCAGGACAAGGAGTGGAGTTCTTTTGGAAAAACCAAGGACAATGGGCAGAAGTATTTATGAGGGTTTCTCACCCTCAACACAAGCCACTCCTTGCTTTAATGCCAAATGATCACACAAACCACTGTCTCCATGTGAAAAAAATGCAGTGTCTTTTGCACCTAAGTGACATGTATGAGCAGCAGCACCACATAAGGACTTAGGAAAGACTTGGTGCCAAGATGGACACCAAGCAGCTCTTCAGGACCACAAAACAGGACTTGATTTTCCACAGAGTGGGAAAGGACCCAGACAATCCAAGTAATTTCTAATCTGGGAAAGTACAACAAAACCTGAGAGTATGGTATCCACAGTTCACATCAGGACTTGGCCCCCTTTGCTCAAAAAAAGCCCTAGAGATACTCAAATAGAAAGAAATGAGACAGGGAGATCAACCAAAACCAATTAGCAGACTCCAGCCAGAAGGCAGAATTATCCTTGCCATCACTGGCATGCTGAATTTCAGCTGCAGATGAAGGCTGCAAACTTTGACAGTAGGAGAAAATCAGCTTTAGGGCTTCCAACAGACGGGTCCCAAACCACAGTTAGATTTATTTAACAAACAAAATACTCTACAACTAGCATTTTCTCTTATCACTCTTAAGTGGGGATTTTCCAGTATGTTTTTTTAAAAATCTTTGTAGTTTCCTAAAATCTTCCAGGGTAAGCACTGACTTTCTTAGTGAATATATAGCCTCCAATAAGCTCATTTCTCCCACCCACCTTTCACACGCCCTGGAGCAGTTGAATATTCTTTTTTAAAGTTAATTGAGTTGGGCTGAATGAGCAAGACATCAGTCAGCAAAGCATCAGCATGTTCTCAGGGCTCAAAGACCCAGAGGGGTGGGGCAGAAATGAAGAACTGAAGAGGATGTGACACATGCATCCCTAGGACTCAACAGATCACTTTCATGAGACACCACTGGTCTTTCTTTCCATGGCCAGTTATCCATGCTCATGTACATGTGCAGGCAGACACCAGCCCCCTTTCTCAAGACACAGAGCAAGCAGTAATCCCAAAATAGCTCCTCTGACATCCAAGAGATTTCTCCAAGAGTAAGGTACGACTCAGTGAGAGCAAGGACAGCAAAGATAGCCCATAGCAAGTCTGTAGCTCTCCTACCCTGGATTGATTTATTAATTTCTTCTGTGCTGGTGATTATAAAGAGGGGGAAGGGGGTGAGGAGACAGAGACAAGGCCCTTGTGTGCAATGAAATTAAATGCACAGCAGCAGCCATCATTAATGATGCATTATGGAGTAACAAAGGGAGCCTGGTTGATTGACACTCCCTAACAAGTTGTGTATAATAAACACTTCTCTAAACAGAAGGTTCCTGATTATGGGATATGTTCCCCCTCATGTTAATGATGATGTTTATTGTCATAAACGCACCCCACTTGAAAGGGGAGAGGCACCCAAAATAAAAGGAGGATTGACTGGGAGATGCTTGACTGAAGAAGCCACGAGGCCACCTTGCTGAGGTCCGTACACAGCAAAATGCACGAGGCTGAGAAGTCATCCAGGAAAATAAATGGCTGCAAAACAAGTATGAAGATCAGGGCCATGGATGTTCTGGGTTTAAATTCCTCAGAACAGGATTTGGACCTTATTTTTAGGATCTCTGAATAGATGAGTGTTACTGTAGAATCCTGGTTCCTCATATTGCACATCAGCTTCTACAAAGAGCACAGAAGCTGCCTGGGGAGGCTGCTCAGGGATACATGCAGCGCTGCTCACCCACATGCTCAGAGGAGCACCCTGATACAGCAGACAGGCTGCTTTCCTTCTCTTAGCACCAGCTTGGCTCAGGGGTTGACAGAGCAGATATAAAGCCTCAGCAATTAACCAGGACTGCCCACTCTGCACTGGTGGGGATCTAGCCAGTTCATGCTGACACATTCCTGGCCTCCAGGATCTCACTTGCCCTCAACAGTTTGTCCTTCTCTGCCCCAATACCTCTTAGTGCAATCATTCCTCATCCCTGTAGCAGTACTCGTTTACCCTTTCCATTTGACCCTAAAGATTAGAGGCTGCACAGAGCTCATGAGAGTCCATGGGTGACAGACTACAAGTCACTACTGGTTGGGTTCAAGCCACAGCCCCTCAAGCAGGTAGAGTCCAACCCAAGGGCTGTAGGGTCCTCACAGGACTAGGACATATCCCAGGCCACTCAAGCCATGTAGAACTGCACCAGTTCAGATTTCCCAAACGCTGTCTCACCAGCAGAGAATTTATCTCCAATAGAAACAGAGTCATCTACTGAGGGACAGAATTCTCTTAAAGGGAGGGTTAACTTCATTTCAAGGTTTGAACACCTTTTGCTCCTCAGGACCGAATCCAAAATGAAATGGGATGAAAGGACACAAGCTTAAGAGAAGCAGAGGGATTATTTCTAACCTGAAGTGTTCACATTCAGAAATGCATCTGACCAAGTACCCCAAACAAGCCCATTTTCCAGACAGTTCTATAGGCCAGAGGTTAGGCCCTGGAGCATGTCATGTGGAAGTCTGCTGGCAGACATTGAACAGAGGGTGTAAACTCTGAGTTTCCCAGAGAGCAATTAAAAGCAAAAGGCAGGAAATTTGCAGCTCTGTAATTAACGTCAGTGAGAAGTCAGAACAGAGGGTGACATCACAACTGCTAATTACAACTAGGGGGAAGGGTAGGACTAATCATTATCCTGACCCTGTGATACATATCTGACTTGCTTCAATTTTGCTCCTGGCCAGACTTTCCAGGATGAGTGTGATTCCCATGGCATGTTTTTGGCTCTGCTCGTCCAAAGCATGTGTGAGGCCAGAGCCCCATATATTTCACATAGTTATTTAAAAAGCAGTGTAGTCAGGAATGAGTCTGGGGACAGATCATCAGGCTGCCCATGGGTGTTGCAGCAAGACAGTCCCTTAGAGCTTCTGCTGTAAGAAGATCCTGTAAGGCACCGAGGAGTTGCAAGGCCTGACCTCTCTTCCCCTTCCCGCATTTAACTGTCCAAATCCCTTTTTCCACACCCACACCAGAGCTGGCATTACTCCAGCAGTCAGAAATAAGCAGACATCTGGCACCAAATGCAAGTGAAGCACTTCTGCACTCCTTGTGCCAAGACAATTCTCCCCAGGCTGTCACCATCGGTGGCCTGGAAGCTGCTGTTTCCACACTCACATGGGGGATAGCTGGCAGGGCTCTATAGCTCATTGCTGTTGCTGGGTAGATGGGTCACAGAGCAACCCAGAAAAGGCAGGCGTGTCTTAAGGAAGGTCTCCTCTCATCTGCCAGCCAGGCCTGAGAAGACACTATTGATACATCTCATTGTCCCTATCAGTGTTCTGGGATGAGCCCCTGAAAGGAATTCTGTGTCACCATAGGAAAAAGTCAAAAGTATGTCCAGATCTGAAAATAAACTGTGGTGCTACACAAGGTCGCTAAAACTTCAGGGTACCAAATTTTCAGCCATGGTCTTCAGCTGCCCCATTCAGCCATTGCGGCTGATCCTCACAATCTGTTTAACCCTCTGGCTCAGTGGAATTTAGCTCTCCAACTGCCATGCAAAAGGATACCATAAGATTGACAAGTGGTCTGCAGAAATGCAACACTACAGCAAAAAATCCCTCTGAAACAGGAACCAAAATGAGGCAGCCAGCATACTGTAGCTTGTGCCTTCCACCACCCTGAAGGAACATGCATCCACTCTGCCATGTAAAGGAAATTATTTCCAAAGCTGTTTGAGTGAAATGGCATATCAGTGGTGGGAGCTGTCGGTTCCAAGGAAAACTAAACAAGGTCAAAAATTAACCAGATAGAAAAAGAAAAGCTATATACAAAGGAAAGGGAAGAGGGACTTGCATCATCTTGGTTTTATTAAGATTGTTCTTTACAGAAAATGTGACGTTAGTATGTGGAGTCACTATTTTGGCATTGCATGAAAGCAACAGGCTCAATGCAGAAGCAGAGAAAGTAGCCAGTTTCTGATGAACTCTTCAGGGTGAATCCAGTGCAGCAAGTTAAACCTGACAACATAAATAAAGGAAACCCACCGTACAGAATTTTACTTTGAGTCTTGATACAGGAGGTGTTAGTAACACACAAAAATTATTTTAAAATGCTTTTCTAAATCACTGTATATATGAAACACACCTGCCAAAATATTTAACTATTATATTGAAATATTGTCAGAGACTGCACATATTATATGTTAGCAAAAATTTTTTGGTAGCATTTAGATACACTTCACTAATGCTTCAAAGATTAAAAACATGATGGAAATCTACAGCGTGGCTTCAAAGTAAGACATCAGTCAGTTTATACAGAAAACCACAGTAACAGACCTGTAATACCTAACTGCTAGTCTGCAAAGGTTCATTACATATTCCTTTTAAAATCTTTCTCACATCCTTCTCCCCTTTCCCTATTCTTGTTTTCAAAAAGACTGCATGAGTCCCCTGGATTAAGGGAAAGCTCATAGTCCAGTAGCATGCAATATTCAGTCAGTCCTAAGGCTATTACAGCACACTGCTCCCATGCAGAGATAAGCAGTGGGTTAGAAAAATATCTGAGCAGTTCCAAACATCAAGATGATTTCACACCTCAATGGAAAATATGCAGGCTAATATTGCAGCAGTCATTACAGCATTCAGCATACAGTCATGCTAAAATCCACAGAAGAATATAGCTACATTCCTTCATAGGATTAGAAGACTGATCCATATACCACTGAAACCAATAAGATTTTTTTCCATTAAGTGAGAACTGGGTTGGATCCTATAAAACATTTACTCAGTGAGCTTTCACAAGACACAGAAGTGCAGAACAGCTCCACTGTCAATGCTGAGATACACCAGCACACAGTTATTTGTAATGCAGACTGCACGTGCTTATTTTTTTTCCTACTAGAAGGGAAGAGCTGATTACAGAATGGGGTAAGTAATGAGGTTACATAGCTGGTCACTGCAAATAATAAATAAACAAGAATAAATACATGAACTCACAACCATCTAAGGAATAAAGCTAAGGTAAAATCAATAGCACCACTTTTGCACATGCCAGAAGGGTCATGCATACAGCCTTTGAGAACAGTCACATGTTAATATGATGTTTTGGGAAGACAGCTTAGCTGATACATGTAAGTAGTCCTAGCAGAATGCAACAGTTCTTAAAGAGTTGTAAGTGGCAAGGTTTTGTAGCATGTAGATTAGTATTTTATGATCTGAGCACACAGGCTTTTAAAGTTACAGAAACACACTAAGGCAACCTAACACATACGTAAGGCCCTAAAAATCAACTCAGCCATCTGTGTCACCTGCTGTTGGAGGTGAAGAAGCTGACCCAGTGTGTGTTTGAAAGTCTCACTCAAAGCCCCATGGTGGACGCTAAGATGACAGGGGCAGAGCAAGGGCTGGGGCATCAGAAATAGAACTGGAACAGATACCCAGCAACATTTGTGTGTGCGTGTGTGTGTGTGGAGAGTTGGGTAGGGGGAAAAAGGCCAGCACTGAACATTGTCAGGAGGCCTTCGCCTTCGCCTAACAATCCTGCATAAAAGGTATCCAACTTCTGCAGATTTCCAACATGGGAAGTCTCTTTCCACCCTGAAGTTTTACAGAATGGACACCAGACCCTGAACCATGGAAAAAGTCATTTTAACAGAACTATAATGAATGGCTGATGACATTCCTGTCAACTAATAAATATAACTGATGAAAAGCAATTAGCAGAGAGAATAGTGGAGAGGAAGGCAGAGAAACACACAAGCAATCAGGCTCATAAACTAAAAGCTGTTCATGTTTGGTCATAACATTTTTTCCAGCAAAACAAGCTCTGTGAATTACACGTTTTGGATCAAAATCCTTAAGAAAGACTGTGCCCTACAGTCTGCTACAGAGCACATCCCTGGCTGGTGTCAGAGAGAAGGACCTGTGTTGTACAAGCCACCCATTCAGACACTGGCCAAACACTGAGCAGCATTACCTTTCTGTTCACAGAACTCTTGAGTTTCATATCCAAACCCCTTGCAAAAGAGGGTCTGAAAAGGGGGGTGAATAATATACTTTGAATTCCACTGCTATGAGTAAGGGTTGTTTAAGAAGCCAGAAAACATGCATTTATCTCTTTAACATTTATCTCTAACATACTTAGAGATTCTTTTAGTCAGAGTGCTGGAGACAAGGGTTCAGCAAATGAAGAAGGAATGAGAAAGTATCAAGCTGCAAAATACAATGGCAGCCACATGGAAGAAACTCACACGAGTGAGAAAAGCCAAGCAGCTGATCTGTCTGCACAACTGAACGACTGTGCCATTTATTTTTAAACACTGATATTGCTCATGATACTTGCATCTACTTTTCCTCTCTCACCCACACTGGAGCAGCTGCCCTGCTTGTGTGAAAAAGGCACTTGTGAGCTCCAGCACTCATTAGGGTTGATGCCTCACACAAGCAGGCGCTGACTGGGATGCCAGTGCGACAAGCCTGCGCAAAAGGCAAGAATGACAGGGTGGGAGAAAGATCATGGCAAAGAAATAGACAGTGTTCAACAACACTAGAAAAACAATTCTGGGTCAGTTCATCAACCATGGCCTGTCTGAGAGTGACAAGGAGCAGAAACTTCAGGGGAAAGCATGAAAAGGCAGAGTAGCCTACAGCAATACCTCCTCTGACACACCTTCCCCAGCCTTCAGCAGTGTGTGGCTTAGAGTTTTCTGCATGTAGTCCTGTAAATGCTAAATAGTCACTGGGCAGGCAAATTGTCTATGAATCTGCACAACTCATTTTAAACCCATTTGTATTTTAACCTTCATGTGTCATGGGTCAACAAGCTCCATGCTGCAACTACGGGTCATGAGAAATGCTTTCATTTCAGTGGCCACCTGCTAAGTTTATTGGTGCCTGTAATTCTTCTGCAGCATGGAAGATTATCAAAATTCATATCATATCACCTTTTCCACCCCATTCACGGTCATTCCTATCGAGGAAAATGGAGTAAAGCACATAGAGGAGACTTCTTCTAGATTGCAGTCACAAATGCCATGAGTCAGTTCATTGTTTTGGGCCGTTTCTTTCCTAAAGGAGTATCTTAACAGTTTGGGCTGCTCTATGACTGCTTTAGAAGGAAGAGAAAGATTATATTCTGACCCAGGCCTGGTGATCAGAAAAAAAATCTCCTCTACCAGGCAATGACAAGTCTGGGCAGAGTGCTTCTGCAAATGGTATGAGTATTATCAGTTCAGACAAGTCCCACCACAGAACAGAGACTGGGGCAAAGAGAGGAAGGCACCAGGGCACACACATCCCTTCTGGCACTGCTGGCTAACAAACCCTGCTACAGGGGAAAGCACTGACAAACTATGTCTGGCTTGTGCATTGCTAAATTAAAGTTGATATATGGGAGATTTGTAAGAAGAGCTGTAATAGAGGAACGTTGTCAGGACTAAAGGGAAGATATGGGAATTTGTGCGCAAAACCCACTTTCCCGGTCCATCCCAACCTGCTATGTATCAGTCAGACTAGAGCTACAATCACCTCAGAGAAGGAGCAACCACCTACTAAGCCCACCCCTCTGCCTGTAAAACCAGCTGTCTGATTGTTTCAGGAGAAGATGAAAGACCTCGAGGTTTCTCCTAACTGTGCTACCACAAGACACCAGAAGAGGATTATTCCTCACAGCCTGCGGGGTGGTGCTTCTGGATCCTGGACCTGCTTCCATCCTGGATCCCAGGCAGCCTGACAGGAGCACCGAGCACCAACGTCCTCCAAAGCAGTGCCCAGCAGCTCCGTGGTTCCCTACACAGTGGCTGGGACCTTATGCTTTGTGGAGGACAGCAGCTACTCGTATTCCTGAGGAACCATCCGACACAGATCTCACCAGGAATCTGGGTGCAAGCTCCCAGGGCTGGACTCTATGCCTAACAAGAGAGGTCTGTGGGCCAGGCAGCAGCTGCCAGGCTACTGCAACCCTTTGTTTGCTCTTCCTAGAAGCACCACGTGGATCTGCACCAAGAAAGGAGAGCAGTGTTGCACAGAGATTTCACTTCCATGAAGCCAGCAGCATCATGGGTTATTGGAAGCCATTTTTCCATCCAGGACATTTCAGGCCCAAGGCTAGCACTTCACAAAAGGACAAAGGAGAACAATACTTCACAGGTTCTGTTTTCCAGCCTTTTCTTTCAAGAGTCCTTTAAGTCCCAGCACACAGTAAGAGTCCAAGCTTACTAGTGTTGCATACAAATCTTAACTATTAACTCAGTACTGTCCAGAGATTGATAGAGGAAAGAAGGAACAAGCCTGGCCTATTCCAAGACAAACTCTAAGTACAGGTTGCATTCCTGATGTTCACAGAATCACAGAATCATTTGGGTTGAAAAAGATCTTTAAGATCATCAAGCACAATTGTTAACCTGTCACTACCAAGTCTGTCACTAAACTCTGTTCCTAAGACCACCCATACAATATTTTAATTATGTCCAGATATGGAGATTCAACCACTTTCCTGGGTAGCCTGTTCCAATGCTTGACAAACCTTCCTATGAAGAAATTTCCCCTAATATCCAATCTAAACCTCCCCTCACACAGCCTGAGGCCACTTTCTCTTGGACTACTGCTTGTTACCAGGGAGAAGAGACTGATCTTCACCTGGCTACAACCTTTCAGGCAGTTATAGAGGGCAATCAAGTCTCCCCTCAGACTCCCTTTCTCCGATTAAACATCCCCAGTTCCACCAGTCACTCCTCATAAGACTTTTGCTCCAGACCCTTCCCCAGTTCCATCATCCTTCTCTGGATACACTCCAGCACCTCAATGTCTTTCTGGTAGCGAGTGGCCCAAAACTGAACACAGGATTTGAGGTGTGGTGTCACCAGTGCCGAGTCACTCCGTGACAGTCACTGCCCTGGTCCTGCTGGCCACACTATTCCTGATCCAAGCCAAGATGCCATTGGCCTCCTTGGCCACTGTAGAGGTCGGTGGGCTTATGCCACCAGTATCCTCTCAAATAGATTGTTGAAAAGGCCTTCCCCCTGGATTCCTGACATCAGCCATTTCAGGTTTGCCTGGGTCTCCATCCAGGTTGGTCTTCCCGCCCCATTTGCTATCTGATATACCTTAGCCCTGCTACCTGAAACTGCTGTCCTTAACCATGCCCATGAAGTCCCCCCACTGGTTCTGGCATCCCCTCTCCACGCCCCTGCCCTCTCCCCATTGGTCTGGTGACCTTTATAACCCCATGCAGAGAGCAGCTCACTCTCTCTGTCCCTGGACCCCTTCGTAAGTGAGAGACCTCGTGTTTGTTCTCCCGTCTTCGCAGGTGGTTGGAATAAATGCTGCGGAATTCCATACAGAGCGCCTTCCTGAATTACTTCTTCATCTGCAGCAGCTTCTCTGCCATAGCTATCCAGCAAGACTGTGTGTGGGTGATTGCAGCTGCATTGTACCTGGCAGTGCCTTGGAAGAGGTAATGCCTGGGAAGGCAGCAGCATTTTAAACACCCCAGAAACACACACACAGGCTGCGACAGGCCACCTGGGCACACCTGGGCTCATGTTCAGCCACCGTCAACCAGCATCCCCAGGTCCTTTCCCTGGGGGCAGCTTTCCAGCCACTCTGCCCCACTCCTGTAGCACTGCCTGGGGTTGTTGTGAGCCAAGTTCAGGACCCAGCACTTGGCGTCATTGAGCCTTGGTCTTTGGTCCATCGATCCAGCCTGTCCAGATCCCTCCACAGAGCCTTCATACCATCCAGTAGATCAATGCTCCCACTCAACACAGTGTCACCTGCAACTGATGGAGGGTGCACTTGATCTCCTTGTCCAGATGGTTGGTAAAGATATTTAACAGGACTGGACCCAGTACTGGGCCCTGGGAAGCACCAGGGTATGAAACTTTCCCTTCACATTTTTAACCCAGTCCGCAGGGAGGCAGCAGACTTTCCTAAGAAGTAGGACTGGTCTTCATATTATCAGCCTCCCTTGCCTGTCTTCTGTCAATGTTTGGCTCATCCTTTTCCAAGCCCCTGCAGCTGCCTAGCCCTGCTACCTTGCTCAACTTCACACTCTATGCACTGTTACGATGTGGTGCTGTCACTTGCCTTAATGTTATGTCACCAATTACAGTTTGGGGAGGTATTTGGGGGGCTCCTGTAGCCCTTTCTCACCTCTATTACATATGTTCCTATGATTTATAGCCACAAATTAGAAAACCCCGTAACTTTAAATCACATCACCATGCTCCAGTGCCGCCTACGGTAACAAAGTCCCTACTTCTCCTCCACTGTGTGGGTTTGGAAAACTTGCTCCTTGCATCACTGCACAAAGCCACCTTTCTTCTCTTTAGCAGCTGCCTCCTTGTTACCTTTGGTTAAGGCAGAATCATTCCCACTCTGAACAAACATTCCAGACTTACACACTTTATACCAGCTCCCAGATGGCCTTTCTCTGACACCTCCTCGCTAGCTAAGGGAGAATGTCATGGAAGAATACAAAGAAGATTCAAAATCCACAGCTGAAGAATATCCCTCACCAACCTTACCAGTGCCTGTGTGTGTTACAACCACTGGTTTATGCTGTTAGACACCCTGGAAAGGCTCATAAGGAATCATCTCCCCCTGCCTCCTGTGGCTGAGTTCATAGAAGTGTCCTTGATCACATTTTATTAGTTTGAGAGTAATGTATCACCCCCTTGACATTTTTTAACAGGCTTTTGTTTCCAGATATGACACTTAGAGGGACATCCAATCTTCATGCAGGCACCTGCTGACACTCAGGAGGACTCGGAGGCAGTAGATGTGTGCAGCCTCATCTCTTACAACACCGTTCCAGGCTGGACAGAAAGCACAGCACAGCCAGCCAGGAGCACGGCCACTTAAACCCATTAGAGGGGTCTTTGCTGTGACTAAGCAGCACAATGAGATTAGGCAGGAGGAAGGGGGGATGGGGAGGACCCTGCAGCCCTGTGTTACAGCCACAAGATTTTAAGCACTACACATAACAAGAGCAGAGTACGGATGGGAGGCAGGGCGTGCTTTGAGTCCAGGGCACAGGATAATTTTTTTATCTGCAGGACTCCCATTCAGTTTGTGGCTGCCCTGATCACGGTGATACACTGGCAGTGAAGGGCTCATCCAGGAGAGCAGAGCACAGTATCTGGGTCAGCACAGCTGAGGTGCCTACCCTGAGGCAAGGGGAGAGCGTGGCTACCACAGAGATTTGTCTCCTCTTTGAAAGGGGCACAAAGGGATTCTGAGTCTCCTGGATTTAAATCCTGGCAGAGGTCAGTGCCAGCTTCTTTTCAGTATCTCCTAAGAAGGTCAACATGATAAAAGCTCACCCCCTCAGTTCTCAAGGCGATTAGCAACCACTTGAGCAACACCAATAGCTTCTCCTCCTCTCCCCTAGTTTTATTACCAAGCAAATCTGTGAGTGGGTTCAAAGGAACAGATGTCTTCATTGTGCCTTCCCCCTCCCTTTGCTCACAGGAAGAGGCGGAGCAGAGAGAAATTAGTTTACTCCAAATAATATTTTTTGCTTACTCTATCCTCTCCACTATTCAATGGTCACAGAGTTAGGGAGGAAACTGCAAACTTCTGATATTGCAGCAACTTATTCAGAGTGTGACTAAAAACTTTCACACTTAGAATACATGAAACAGCCTCTTTATCCAAATAACACCAACACTTTAATTTTGAATCTTTGTGGTGAAAGTAATAAAAACTTGGTAAATATGTTTTACTTCATCTTTGTATCCAGCTGGGATTGGGTTTGTGGTTACTGGGTGGTTTTTCACCTATCAAGGCACACCTCAGTCTGCAATATGCAGCATTTTAGTGCTGAGCACCAAAGCATGCATGTAGTTCTGAGTGAAATTCCAGGGGTCACAGAGTACTCTACCATTAAAAAGAACTTGGTAGCAACACAAAAGCACTATTAACCCAGCTCCTACTGCAAGCTCTTCCACCAGCATCACCAAAAAATGCAACAGATGCAACTGAATTGCCATTGAAGCCCTGCAGCATGAGCCCAATCTCTTTGCCACTTGGTGCCACCTTTTGCTCAGACACAGGCAAAGGTAGAAAAGAGCCTTCCTGGAAAAAAACTACAAGAACCTTGGCAAGATTTTGCTGACAGAGCCTGCCCTTACTAACCTGAAAGGACACTGAGCATCCTGCTTTGAAAGCACCAGCCCCTGCACTTCGAGCTGCATGAAAATCTCCTGTGGCTGGATAGAGAACAGACATTTTAAGCACAAAAGAAGCTGGAACCCCAACCGTCTTATTTAAAAATTACATAGAAAGAGGCATGGCAGAGTGTGCAAACAGTACCCCCTCCCCAGGCAGCTACAGAGCATGGGGAGCACCACCCACTGCTCAGAGCACCACCACCTCCCATGGAATACCAAGGCTGCCTACAACAGTGGGCAGCAGCCCCAGTCTGCCACACTTGACCTCTTCCAAATTACCAGGAGCTGTAGCAGTGGCTTTGGGCAGAGACTGCTTTTTTGGCTGCTCTGCTCACTGCCACAGAAGATTTGGCTTATGGAACACAGTCCAGAACCAAACAGCAATAGGGAGGTATCCTAATTTCTAATGGAAGGTAGATAGGGTTGCTAAACTATAAAGTAAGCTCGAGAAGACAGATGTTGTGCCAAGCTGTGAACTACTTTCCCATGGGACCAGAATGACAACCCTGAGTTTCTCATCTCCACCCCCTCCTGACTCAGCAGTTGCAGAAAAAAACCCCACAGTTCTTCCTATAGTTCTCTTTATTAAGACAGAATGTTGCATATATTTCAGCAGAAGACTGACAGAGCTAAAGTTTTTCTGGGAACACGGAGAGGACACAATTCCCACCATCCTCTGTAGACATTTCCTTCCCTTGATGCATCCATGCATGAGGCTACTAGTACCCCATGTTCTGGATGGTGGAGACTGCTGGTACCCTGCAAACATTTTGCATAAATGTCTTTTCTGACTGTCATAGACACAAGACTATAGACTCTACATTCTCCAGTGCCAAGACTTGCTACTCTGTATTCCCCGTAAGTGCCCTGTGTGCAGTAAAAACCATGTCTTGTTCAGCAGTTGAGATCAAGACTTCCCTATTATGGGTTACAAAACAATCAGTTTCTCCTCTCTGGGCTGTATTCCTCAGGCGCCACTACCAGAACACTTCACTTGGACTTCACCCATGTATAAAAGTTTAACCAGGATTAGGGTTAAAGTCCTCCAATTTACAACATCAGCAGTAAAGTCCAAAGAGCCATGTTGTTAAGACATACCGACTGAATTTGATCAAGCACTTCTGTTCATTCTCTGCACTCCTCAGACTACATATAGGCAAGTTTTAAACAAACAAATGTGTGTTTACAGTGCCAGACTTTCAGGCAACTGCCCAGTCCCATGTCTTGCATGATTCTATGTATACATATAGCCTCAGAAAAGCTCGTTCCAGTGACTTTCTGGGAGACTGCCAAGTGTGACTGTAAAGGGAAAAATAGGTGAGCTAATCACATTCCTGTTTATGAAAACAGAATTTTCTCCATCTCAGCAGAAGGTGGAAGGAAATACATTTGGCCAAGAGGACCCCAGTGATCTCTATGCTGATGGTATTTGACTATAAAGGAATACTTTGAGTGGGAGAAACACACACAGGCTGTGTGTAAGCACCTCCACATATTAACCAAGCCTATTGCAAATGCATTTCTGTATTCCTTTCAGGCTCCCAGGCTGGCAGCATCCAGTTCTGGACACAGATCTCCCACACCTCCCTGGCCATGGCAGAAGACCTCTGTGTGCACCCCTTATCCCATCACTCTGTTCGACCTTTGCTGCATCAAAGGGAGCTGTACCTGACATAGCTGCAGCTACAGACCTGGATGGCAGAGCCAGCCCAGCATTTCTATTGAGTTAGTCCTTCTTTCAACCCAGCTGCCGGCTGAGAGTTCTGGAAAATGTTTTGGCACCAGTCTTAGCTGAATCATCTGGTAATACAAGCCACATCTGTTGTACACACATGATCTGGAAAACATATTTTCTTTAGCAATTTCACAGAAGGAGAAGGTAAAATACATAGCAGCTTGGCTTATGGCCTTGAGCATGCTGCACACCAAGGGAATCAGCTTTACTAGTCCTGACTGCAAAAGGGAAATCAACGCAGTTTATTCTTCACAACTCACTAAACCACCTCAACTATTACTAGAGACAGTGAGCAAACCTCTGCCAAACCCCTTAACAGAAGAACCTCCAGAAACAAATAAGATAAACCCTGAGTGAAAGTCAGCAAGGATTTTTGCTGAGATGCAAAGAGAAACAATCAAAAAACCAAGCAACTGCAAACAGTCCAGTCAATGGTTAATACCACCCAATGGAAGTTAACAAAGCAGCAGAAGGCACAAGACTACTTCAAATGCTTCTCGTGCTTATTTCCTGAAAACATCTTCAAAGCAAAGGTTGCAGTTTTCAACTGATCTTTACACAGCCTTGAGTACAACAGAGCTCTGTCCCCAACCAAGAAATCCTAGAGGTACTGGCAATATGAACCAAAAACCTGTATTTCAGCATGAAAAGCTGGTTTAAGCATTACTGCCAGCCATTAACCTGACCCTTGTGGGATGGCTCTGCAGGATTTGTATCAGGTGCAAGAGCACTGCTGGTTCATTCCCTGTCCAGATATCATCAGACAGAGGGACTGCCTCACTGGCCACAGCACCAGGAGCCACATGAAGAGGTCTGTCAGCAGGACTCTCTTCTGGGACAGAAATCTTGGGGAGTAAAGCCAGCTATCATGCTGCCTCTTTTCTGAAGCCTGACATTTGGCAATCTGGCAAGCACAACCTCATCGTCAGTAATCATAATGTGTATGCATCCTCCGGTGTCCAGAAGAAAAAACTAAAGAGATGGAGGAACTTAAGTTCCTTGCAGAGTGCCCAACACCACCAGGCACAGCACAACATCCCAGATCAGTGACTGAACTCTCCACTCTTTAAAAGGCAAATTAAAACTACTTGCTGCATTGAGACAGAAATTTAAAAAAAAATAAAACAAATTAAAAAGAGAAGGATTTAATAGCTCTGTTCACTCACAGTCCTCCTTGAAAAAATGCTGCAAAGAGTTAAGGTAGAAGTTAGGGTAAAGCTTGAGTTTTGCCCTCATCAACCTTGGCTACATGTTCTCAGAGCCAATGAAGACACTGTAAAAGTTGGAAGAAAAATAAAGTGAGAACAGGCAGATAAGGGGATTTCACAGTGATCCAAGCCAAGCACTGCTGTCTTATACTGTCCTTGAAAAGAGAAGTGAGAGATCATTTTGGAGAGAGCACTAGAAGTACAAAAGCAATATGTCTAGGAGCATTTTAGGTTGCAAAGGCCACATTATGACCTGAATAATAAAAAAATTTCATCTTTCTTTTTCTCTTGGGCACTAAAAACAACTAAGCAAACTTGCAAAAAAGAGTCAAACCTTTCAGGCACTTTCCTTCTCTCTCCTCAAACACCATTTCAGTATCTGTTAGATCTAGTCTTCCCTTGTGGCAAGACAGCACAAAAAAGGGTTTGGGTTTTTCACTTATATAGTGCTTAAATATAGAGAAAAATGAGTCAGTCTAGACTGGAAACAAAATGTGTTGTAAACTGCTGTGAGTTATTAAAATTACTTCAAGAATGGTCTTAAAAATACTAACAGGACTTACAATTGTATTCAAAGTTAAGCTGCAAATGAGAATCCATAGCACCACTCAAGCTCACTTCAGGGTGATGAGGGTTCACATTAGGAAGACTGTAGTGACATGGCCAGGCCCTCCATTGTGTGCATCTGTCTTCTCTTCACTGTCATGTGTGAAGACTTCAGTTTCACTCACTACCTGGAAAAGTACATTCACAAACCTGAAAACCTGTCAAGAAATGCAGGAACCATTGCTCCATTTACTATGGATCTTCCCTAGGGAGAACCTTGTATAAATCAAGATGCTGGGGACAGGAAAAGCTGAATCAAATATTGAAGAAACACCATACATTATACTGATTTACGGGAGGCAAAAGTTCAATCCCAACCTTAAAGACTTCACAGTGGAAAGAACTGCATCAGAATGTGTGAAAGGAGACATCTTTCTGTTACAAATTGGAGCTAAACCTAAAACACTGGGAAAACCACAACTTCCCCCTTGTTTCCAAATAAGTTTTCCTCTTTTGAAATTCTACTGTTGTTAGTTCACAATTCTTTATATAATGGGAGAAGCTAGAAACTAATGTCACTTTTTTTCATAAAAGGGTAAAACTAAAACTAAACCTCCTCAAAACCCCCAAATGGGTCTGTTCTCCAGAAATTAAGAATTCGTATGAAGTGTCTTTGACCTGACAAAATCACAGCTTAGAAGGCTACACAGCAGCACAGGAAAGGCGGACAAAAAAAGAGTCTGAATGCCTTATAATACAGTGCCATATACTTGCCACGAATCACGGTCAGACAATTGTTTTTATAGTTGCACTTTTCTATTTGTGTCCAACTATTTGTGTCCAACAATTATCTATCCTTTCCCAGTAGCCAAATACCATAGTTACTTATGGCTAAAGAAACTGTGTTTCATAATTGCCAGATGCAAAATTAGCAACATTGAAGAAAAGGAATAAGATACTAGTTTGCAAGTTCGTCTGCAGGCCAAGGAGATCAGCATTCTTGAATTACTATCACTTTATTACTGGAAAGAAAAGAGCTTTGCTTTTACAGAAAACAATCATCACGCAGTTTGGGCAGAAAGCAATCAGACATCTAGATGGACAGAGAAAAAGAAGGAGGGAGGATGGGAGAGAGGGTGAAGCTTGTGTGCAACCCAACCCTGCCTACGAAAAGGAAACAACTGGTGTGTCTTCCCTGTAGGCTGAGGCTGCATAAGTAAACATTCACTCCCCTGGTCTGCCCAGAAAGGTGCCACTGGGAAGATGGAGCTATCTCTGTGTGGCAGAACGTGCTTGTGGTGTGACAGCCTGGCTCTGTCAGGTGTAAATGCACTTCAGGTGTTTGGGGATCTTCACCTTCAAAGCAGACTCAAGTTGGGGTCACTGCACATGTACCTCCTTTAGGAGTGTTTCTGGCAATTTACAGGTACGAAAAATATGTGTGCTGGGAAAAACAGGTCATAAAAAACCACGACTATTTAAATATAAAATAAAATGCAGCAAAGTGCACTTTGTGGCCACTGTAAGTCCCTTAGAAATCCTGAGACACTTCCTGACAGATTGCTGGTAAGCGCAGACTATTTCTCCCTCCCTCAGACAGCAAACAGGATCCGGCCCTTCCCACCACTTAAAATTCAATATTGCAAGAGACTGCCGACTCCTCTGTACATCGGAAGCAATGGGGGAAGCGAACAAAGCTGCTTTACTTTCTCTAATCTTTCTCCCTTGTGTGCCTGCACCAGATGGTGCCGAGCTGCAGGTTGGAGAGAGATAATAAACCCAGAGGAAAAAAAAATGATAATATTAGGTTATAAAACAGCTGACCTTCAAATATGACGTCAGCTCCTGTTTAATTGATGGGACAGGTCCAGATGGACAGACGCATGCACCCTGGGATGCCCATAGTCAGCACCTTCCTTTCTAATATGGGAAGAAGCCATACGGCAGCACTGTTAAAATGGACTGCCCAACCTTTAGAGGTGTGAGAATAAGCGGAGAAAAAGTCAGAGTCTCCTTTTAACTTCAGACAGGCAGAACCGCTTGAGGAAAGCATTCCTGCTGAAAGTGGTTTTGCCTAAACCCTGGTCCAGGATCACCAGTCTCTACTGATAATAGCCTGCCTTTCCCACCATAAGGGAAGGGAGACCACCCCCAAGTTAGACAGCACAGATTTTTCAGAAGATGAAAATTATCAAATATAAGATGGTTTTAAGCTTTTGGCTACTCTGGTCCAGAAGATTGCTTCCAACTGCCATCACTGCAGGCACTGCTGTGAACAGTGATTTTAAACACCATATTAGGGATCAGAGTTATCCTGCTTCAGTCAAGCACAAGCTCTGGAAAACTCTGCCACAGCATATTGTAAATTTTTGCAACCTTTTTTGATATGCTGATGTCAAACAATTTCCACCAGCCTAGTCTTGGATGACTGTTTTCTATGATGTCCAGCTTTGGGTTAAAGCAAAACACTAAATAGTACTCATGCTGATGAAATGGAAAGCTAGGTTACTGTGAGGAATATGAAGCAGTGTAAAGTGCATAGACCTGAGAATGGGAAGCCCTGGGTGGCTCTCTGCCTCCCCTGCAAACACTTGCAGCACAAGAGAAGGCATCTCCCCTGCCACAGCTCTCTTTGCATGTTGATGAAAAGGGCTTTAAGACTATTAACAGATTTGGGAAACAATAGATTCTGTTTAGTGCTTCCACTGCTCTCTAGGCAAAGGTGACAGACAACAGCCTCAGCTAGAACAGCATGCATCTCATGCCATCCTGGAGGAAGCATTTTGCCAGTCTCAAGAGAAATCTATACAGAGACTCCCAGCAGCAAGGGACAAAGCTACACTGAGTGACAACAAGGAACAGTTCAGTATTTATTAGACGTGTACAAAAATAAAATAGCTTGTTGTAAGCAGCTCAGTGCTGAAACACTGAATTTCAGTTTTCATGCTGTGTCAAAGATACTTCAATCAGGGAGGAACAAAGCCAGGAGCAGAGACACTCAGTCCCTGTGTCCCAGCAGAGTGTCTGCACCCAGACACCAATACAAACATCCCTCAGTCACATTACAGCCGTACCAGGTCTGCCTGGCTCTGCTCTCTGGAGCCAGACAGATGCCTGGACATTGGCCAGCACACAGGTCCCTCACCAAACTAGTGCTTCATCATCCTGTAACAGCCCTGTAACTTGCCTCTGTCCTTCTCAGAAACCAAAGGTTGCTGGCAGGGAAAATGCCTTCCTAGGAACTCAGAAATTCTGCAGAGAGATTGGAATTGGGGCAGCAGTGATTTAGCATCTACCATTAAAAGCAGTCTAAAATTTTATGGTCAGAGATAATAAATCCTATCTAGACATTTGCAGCTTGCAAGCCAGGCCATAGGCAGGGCACAAATAGCTTTGTTGCAAGATGACCAGGAACAAATTTAAGTGCATCTTATACAGAACACAAGCCCTGGATTGCTTCAAACCCCTGCTTTGTCCAGCACACAGATGAGTAGATACAGGGTCATGAAAGGAGGTGCTCAAGCAACCAATATTTGCCAGTTCAAATAGATGGAGGCAAGAAATAAGGCAGATCAATGCTAAACTGTAATGCAGAGCTGGAGCATTACCTTCCTTGATGCACAACAGAATAGCAACAACCCTAAAAACAACCTTAAATTTTCCTCCAGAACCACCCTGGGTTTACATTTTGGTCCAGGTTGCTTCTTGATACTGCTTTTAGGACCTCAAATAGCTTGAATCACTGCCTAGTTATCAAGTGTGGCACTGAATGTGTAGGCATTCTGCATTAACACAGTTTGGATGAGTCTCCAAGATGCATTGTTGGGATTTTTCAGACATGCTGGTCACACAATTATTCTGCCATGCTGAGGACACAAATTGCTTTGACTTCCTTAGTCAGCTGGTTTTCAAAGCAAATAGGAGGACTGTAATAAATACATGTTATAATATTGGCTTTTGCAAATAAAATGAATGCTATATGTATAATTTTTAGCTTTGTTATAAGAATATAGGTTTCTTTTAAAAATTAATGCTTTTTTCTGTTACTAACTGAACTTAGACATGGTAGCGGGATGGCTGATATGGTTATACCTCTGGTAACTGAACTGTCTGCCTGGCTGGATAACATCCAACGAACATGCAAAGAAGACTCCTGCTGCTGACCTGTCAACTATCAGCAACTCCCATCTGCAGAACCCATGGACCAAAACCCAAACTGGAGGTGATAAGAAAAATGGACTCTAAGCCAACAGCCAAGGAATGCGCGTGCTCTAAGAAGGTGGACACAAGGAAGGGGGGTGTTGAAAAGGGCTACCCCTGCTACAGCAAGGTGTGCTCTTGGCAGAGAACCAAGGCACCCAGCGCTGCTACTTTTGCTTTATTGTCTTTGTCCCTTATTGTCTTTTATTAAACTTTTAAATCCTAACAGGAGAGTGAACTGTGTTTTTCACAAGGACCTTCAACTATCCACCAGAAACAGAGACAGGGGTTTTCTGGTAAATCAGTTTGCTAATCAAATAAGGGAGTGTTCTTGTTACCATATCTGCTACAAAACAAGCCCACAGACTCCTGCTGCTCTGCTGTGCAAGACACACATGCAGCAAAAGGCACACAGTTCACAGAGCTGTGCACAAAGCCAAGCAGGTGGTGGGGCCTATATGACCAGCTTCCTAACTTCCTCCCATATGGGTCAAGAGCAGACCTCCCACATCCTCCAACAGCAACAACTGAAGTAGCTGGAGGCTAAAGATGGAGTTGCATCAGCATGAAGGGGATATCAAAAGAGAGAGGTTTCCATCAGTGATACCAGCTCTACCCTCCTGCAGGCTTTCTCCTCTTACCTCCTTAGATCAATTGCCCCTGTAAGTTTAAGCAATACAACACTAATTACAGCCTCTTCAATATTCCAGTCAGTAAAGCTGTAAAGCCTTAAAAAGAAAGGATTGGGAGAGGGGATGGGGAAGGGAGAGAGGTGAAGCTGTGCTGTGTCAGGGAAAGGGAAGAGGCCTTTCTCCAGCTCTTTGATGTTGACTCCTGCTGTTCTAAATGGAACCTTACCCAGGAAAATAAATCTTTAGTTAAAAAATACTGCAAACCACAATGGGGTTTTATCCTGGCAATACCAACCCTACACCAACATCTAAAGCCCTTAGTTGAACAGAGGGTGAGCAGCAGCAAAGCTGTGCTGAAGTCCACATTCCTAAAATTCCCCAGCAATTGCAGGCATGCTCAGAGAAGGCAGTTTAGGTGTTATTAGCTGAGAATTCAGGTTCAGATGTGCCACGGGACAGAGGTCAGGGCAGGGATACTGCCTCCTGTCTCTCCTGCACATTCATTTGAATATCTTCAAGCATTCTCAGTGTAGCAGTCTCTGTGCCCTCACCACCCACTATTGCACAAAGTGTATTTTGCTTGTGTTCCTTCAGTCTGTGCTGTCTCTGGGGCTGGAGATCCACACGGCAGCAGCCTCCTGGAGGTCTCATGAAAACAGCAGCCAGCAGCTCCCACCCCACCCCTGACAACCACTACATCTCCGTGAGGGAGGAGAGTATTAATGCAGCAGAAATCAACAAGCCTGCTTGTTTCTTATTCCAAAGCAAAGACAAAGGTGGGGTTTGTTCAGCTGAGCAGAACAGCCAAGCCTTGCAAGGAGGGCAGAAAAAAATGTGGGTGTTTTTGCTTCTGGTTTGGATCAAGTACTTTTAAACAGGATGGGCATAGGAATATTTTAAAAAGTTTAAAATTTGAAATGCAGAAGAAAAAATTCTAAGTGCTCTACACCTGTTCAGTAACACTGCTCCTCTGGAGATAAAGGGGACTGGGAGGAGGGGATAAAGCAGCGGAACAAATCCAATGCTTCAAGCTTTTATCATCCTAACTTTAGAATAGAACAGTTACTAAACCTTTTTGAGTTTTAAGCAGAAGAGAAATGGAAACAAACACTTGACTTCTTGGGTATATTTTAGAAAAAATATGGCACACTAATACCAAAGAAGCAAAGTTGAAAGGTAGCAGGGACATAGAACAACGAAATGTGAGAGTAAAAGAAGATCCCTAAATTCCACATATAGCAACTGGAGGAAAAGACCTGTGAAAGTAGGCAATTAATTTCTATTATTTGGAAGTTTTCTGATAAATCAGTTTGCTAATCAAATAACACAATCCTGGTTTGCTTTTTTTTAAGTTATTCATTTGCAATGTTTAATAGGAACATTTTCAGCCTTAGACTCTGAGCTGCATTTGGCAGCTACAGTACTAATAATTAACTGTTAAAATATCTTGCTCCTTCAGCTCACCAGCTCCCTTAAAATGTCTTGTGGCAGGAGCCAATGTGCTGTTTGACCAGGAAATCAGTTGTCTTGGAGACATCTTCACATGCAACAGCAGCTCAGTCAGTCACTTTGAGTGATGCCACCCAGCAATCTGCACATTACCTTCAAACACAAAATGAGGATATCAAAGCCACTGAAAGAGAAATCATCACCTGCAAGAAACATGCTGTTCTCTCTCATGCACTGTTAGCTGAAGGAAGAGCTGTAGCAAGATGAGAGTTCAGATCTCAAAATGCACTGCTACCTCCCTGCGTAATTAGGTCACTAAAGGCTAATGGTGTTCCTGTTCATACAACCATTTATGGGAAAATTATACTCTATGCTGGTCTTGCAGAATCAATTTCAGGTCAAACCTGCAGGCACCACTTCTAAACCAGAAAGTTACTAAAAGGTTAGACGAAGAGGTCATCCAGAAGTGTGACCACTAGCTCTAACTAAACCTCTCAGATTAGAAAAAGAGTTACAACCGTAAAGCCATTCTAAAGCACCAGGCATCAATTTACAAAGACTACAAAACAGTTATTTCCAAGGTAAACCACTAATCCCACGTTATATGACCTGATTAAATAAGATGCTTATCTTCTAGTCACCCTAATGGAATGCTAAAATGGAGCTATTCTTGGAAAGAAAATGTTGAAGCAACTCCGCCCAGCTTGAAGATGCAGACAGGGATACAGCAAACTCCCTCTCGCCAGTTCTATATACATAAGCAAAATGCCAAGGCAGAAAACGGGTCAAATGCCAGACAGATTAGATTCATGCCAGTCCATGTGTGGGACCGCAAACAACATGTTTGGGATTCAGGATTATGAACAATAGGGCATAATGTGTTTAATTGCCCTCAAAACACCTCTTACATGGCAATAGGCTTCTGTTGAGCATTCTCCTGCCCCAAAAGACAGGTTGGTGGCCTGGCAGGTGTCAGATCTAGTGCACCAAAACCACCAAGCATCCTCAATTCTCTTCAGCACATGGTGTCATAATCCAACATAGTCAAAACTGACAGGGGCTTATTCTCCTCCTGAGCCTCAAGATCCACTGGAGATGGTGCTCCCTGAAGGCCTTATGCAAGCACAGAAAGACACACTTAATGTAGCCACATCTTTGCTAACTCAATGGCTTCTGAAACCACAAATCTGTTAACACTAGGTCTACACATTTCCAGCACAAAACATAAAGACAAGTGTCCTGCATATTTTTTTCATAGTACCATATGACTTGAGAGTAGTCCAGTTCCTGTGCAAACAGGGGTACATGCAAATACTTAAAACCTTCAGGAAGAAAGACACAGGCCCTGTATAGAACATTACTGCCAACAGCTCCAGTTAAGGGTAAAAAGAAAAGCTTTGTCCCAGCTGTAATAAAAGGTTCCCCCGGGCAGCAAGAAGAGTAGTTTTGCTCACAGAATATGTGCATCTCAGCTGAATTAGTTAATGTGTGTTGAACACACTGAAAATTGTGAAGTGGTATATAAATGCTAAGGATTGTTATTTATTATTGTCTTGGTGCACAACAGTGGAAACCAGTGCCATTTACAGACATGAATTAAGAACAACAGGAGGTCTATCAACACGCTGTGTATCTGGGGATTTTCTTCATTTGTCTCCCTCACTCCTGTCTCCCTCAGACAGAAATCTCTTCCACAGGACTCCTGCAGTCCTCACCAAGCAGTGCTGGCCTTGGCCAAGTGACGCCTGTCACACTGGAACAGCTCTTTTGGGAGGGGGTGAGAGCTCCACATAGAATAAAGGCATATACACATTTTAAGGTAAAGAGTTACTTAAAAGAAGTTGAGAATTCAGAGACATACACAGAAGAATAGAGTGATTCATATATATACAAGCAATGTCTTACAAGACTTGTCTCAGCATAAGAGCAGATTTTTAAACACTGATTTCTTTACCTGAATTATTAAGAAGCAGCTTAGACAAAAAGATTATTTCAGATCTCCTGTATGTGGCTTGGGTGAATGAGTGAGAAGGTTTGTCTAATTTTTAAAGTAATTCATGAGTGCCCTAGTTCAGAGCCAGAATTTAGGTTTAAGAGGATCAAAATAATTTTTTTAAGTTTGATTTTCCATACTAACTTGTAACTTAACTCTGCAGCTCTGATAACGTGAAAATAGTTTTCTAAGTGCTTATATAGCACACATGCATCTCCCCCCAAGTCAATTAAAATAACTGCACGGAAACAGTCTTTCTTTGATATTACAAGCCTGTGTCAAAGGGGTTATTTTCACTGTAACAGTGTTGCCACAACTGTAAATTTTGCACATCCACAAAAATTCACAGGATATTGAGAAAAAATGGGGGTTCAGGGTCAAACTTTTACAGACACCTTACTACATAATGCAAGACTCTGAGAGATGCTCAATCAAATTGTAATGGTTCCTTTTTCTCAATAATGCACTTAGATGAGCATTACAGCTTGTACATTGGAAAAAAACATAGGCATTTAATTCAGCTTGTCAGAGACATGCTGTGCTGGCAGAGAGACTTGCACTTCTCTTATTTTCCTCAAGTTACTGATTGATTAGCACATGGTTGCCCTACTGTCTACGAAACACAGATATTTCAGCAACTCAAGCTTTAAGGGCCTTATATCAAGGGGCCAATATCAATACCTGATCTGCCATTCAGCACACTGTATGCGATTGTAAAAAATGAATTTCTGAGGCCCAGAAGTGTTGTTACAGCGACATTCCCTTCTCTATTTTCAGAGCTGCACTTTTTTTTTTTAATACCATTAAACCATAAGTTTATTTTAAACAGCAATTCACAGTCCATGCCAGAACAGAAGCAAGCTTTGCTGGTTGTATCTCAAGGACTAACTACTGCAGAGCAGTTTCTCAGCTATCCCTGCATACAGATTTGCATCCACACCCAGGCTTCAGAATCACACAGAATGAAGAGGAGTGGGTTTCAGAGAATCACAGAATCTGCTGAGCTGGAAGGGACCACAAGGATCATCAAGTCCAGCTCCTGCCCCTGCATAGCACCATCCCCGAGAGTCACACCCTGTGCCTGAAAGTGTTGCCCAAACACTTCTTGAGCTCTGCCAGGCTTGGTGCTGTGACCACTGCCCTGGAGAGCTGTTCCAGAGCCCGACCGCCCTCTGGGGGAAGAAACTCTCCTTAATATCCAACCTAAACCTTCCCTGACACAACTTCAGGCCATTCCCTCAGGTCCTGTCACTGTCACCAGAGAGAAGAGATCAGTGCCTGCCCCTCCTTCTCCCCTCACAAGGAAGCTGTAACTGCAATGAGGTTCCTCCAGGCTGAACAGATCAAGTGCCCTCAGCCACTCCTCACACGGCTTCCCCTCAGGCCCTTCACCATTCATGGCCCTTCTTTGGACACTTTCTAATAGCTTTGTGTCTTTCTTACATTGTGGTGCCCAAAACTGCCCCAGCCCAGAGCAGAGTGGGACAATCCCCTCCCTTGCCTGGCTGGTGATGCTGTGCCTGATGGAAAGGTAATGAGGTGGTTACCTTGTCATAAAAGGAAATCAGATTCAACAAACAAGACTTTCCTCTCATGAAGTTGTGCTGGCTGTGACCAATGACTGTGTTGTCTTACAAGTGTTTTTCAATACCTTCCAGAAAAATCTTCTCCATAACTTTACCGAGCACTGAAGTGAGACTGACAGGCCTGTAGTTTCTCGGGTCCTCTTTCTTGCCCTTCTTGAAAATCAGGAATGTTTGCCAGCTTCCAGACAGCTGGGACATCTCTGGATTCCCAAGACCACTCAAAAGTCATTAAGAGAGGTTTTGTGATAACATCAGCAGGTCTTTGAAAAGTCTTGGATTAATCCCATCAGACCCCATAGATTTGTAAGGATCCAGCTGGAGCAGCAGATCCCACACAATTTCATGGTTCACTGGGAGTTGATCATTCTCTCAGCCATGGTCCTCCAGCTCAGGGCACTGAGACCCCCTTGGTCTGTCATTCTCCCTTCCAAACTACTTTAAATCTCTGCGAAGGAGCACCTCTGGATCAATATAACCATGCCTTGCTCTGAAAGCTAGCAAAGGAAGAGGTGCATTTAGGAGATGAGGGCATTTCCCCGCTGCTCCCAGGACAACCCTTATTTCATCTGAAGCAGTCAGTTAGCTCCTTTGTTTGCTCTCAACTCCAGATTCCTCAGTGCGCCAGACAATCCTGTACAATCATGTTCCAGAGTGGCAATATACAAAAAAAGTTTACATGAATTGGTCACAAAGTACCTACAAGAGCTTGCAAGATCATGCAAAATGCCCTCTAGAACAGGTTCCTGTTGCACTGAGTTAGGGACAGAGATTAGAGTTATCAGCTTTGACACTCAGCAGGAATGTGTCACAAAGGATTAAGTCATTATTTCATGAAGTGTCAGCAAATGCAGCTTTCCTGCTGTTCTACCACTAACTTATACATTAATTAGTGAGGTACAAAACAAACACAAAATATCTCCAAGCACGTGCCTGTGGATCGGACACAGCCAGAGCTATTAGCACAGGATTCCTTTCCAAGAGGAGTCACCCAAAGTATCATAAAGAAATAGCTCTTCAGATTATTAAAATGCAAAGAGTGGAAGTGCTGAAGGGAAACACACAGAAACTAATTGCAATGTTTGTCTTAGCATTTTTGATAGATGCTTAATACCACTCCTTCACAACCTCAGCACCTGATTTTCTAAACCAGGTCAAATATGCACCACTGAATAAAACATCCATCCCTGAGATAGAGTTGTGGAGTAGTGCCAAAAGATCTCACAACAGGAACAGGAGAGTTGAGATAAAACATTTTAGAACACAAAAAAGCACGCTGCCTAACAGATTATGCAGTAAAGCAAGAACTAACTTTATTATTTCCAGACAAAACTGAAAGTGTTTTCTAGCTGCTCAGCAGTTCTGGAGCAAATCATTTATGAACTCTCACTCTGTCAGTGGGTGGAAGAAATTTTGTATGGTCTGACTGCAAGCCACAGCAGAGAAGGTCCAGGCAGACCAATGACACCCCACACATAAACCTCTACTTTTCTCCTAAACTATGCTCTTAGAAGTATGTCATTGGACACCAAAAAAAAAAAAA